>CM067377.1:54300269-54484245 GCA_034510155.1 Eucriotettix oculatus | reverse complement strand
TATATGCTCACTATTAGCATGTCACAATGGACCAATGTCCATTGTGATGTATTTTAAGATAGTGTATATTATTGCATTGTTGCATTTGTTTCACAGAAGATTAACAATTTTGGAAAGAAGATTCCAGCACTGCCTGTTTCATTTGGCCAATTGAAAAGAATACAATGCCTAGCTCTCTCCCTAGTATCAAGGTCCGCTTCGAATTCCTCGTAATATTTGAATATCGTTTTCAAAGGGCGAAAAATCGCCGTTTTCCGAAAAAATCACTGAACAGCGGCGGTTTTCACTAAAGATATGACGTCAAATGTTATATTTTATTTATCATGTACCGAAAAAATGATAAACACAGAATATCGTAAATAAAATCAAATGTAAGGACTATTCCAAGGGTTATATTGGACAAACTAAACACGGATTAAAAAACATTACCAATCTCAATCTTTCTGTTGGATGGTCATTATTTTGAAAATGTGATATATTTAGTTATTTTGTTTTGTTTTTGTAGTTAACTTTATATCATGTGTTTAGGTTAAGAGTAATTTCGTTTCTATGTCACCAAGTTGGATTCTATCATTCTCGAAACTATAACCCCTCATGGCAATTAACGGTATCACCCAAAGGGGTGGGACAGAAGGAGTTTTACATTACAATACTGCAAAATCGACCGGTAATGGTGTCTATTTCTGGATTATGGAAGTCGCTAGGTTTAATTCCGACACACAACATCCCCATTAGGAATGGTAGTGGAAGTTAGAGAAATAGTACAGCGTACAATCTTAAACACTTGTGATAATTTGTACTAAACTTTTTACACGCGTTACTGGACTATTTTTGAATCTCTTAAGGTCTACTCACAAACAAAGAGTGACGTTTGTACATAATTTGGTCCACCTGCTAACTGCGCGATTTTAGTAAAAAATATAGGTATAACTACGTAGTAATTTGGAACATAACAAATTTATATTTTCAAGGAGGGATCGCGATGGCAGATACATTTTCTGTTACGAGAAAAATACAGTGCGCTGGATAAAATTCGCTTTGTGTGTGTACGCAAGTAAACGGGAAATACTCGGTGAAAAGAGAAGTGTTGGTGCACTCATATAAAATGTAAGACTTATACGGACGAACCGGCCTGGAGAGAAATGAGGGGATGTCGAAATATGCCCACATTTTTCTCTAAAATGGATCATAATCATAAAATAGAGGAAAATGACATAAGAATGGATGTGGGTAAATATTCCTTTGTAAAACTGGTCAATAAGGGACTGGAATGCTTTTCCTTCTAGGGTACTAGACTTTCCATAAGAATACAAAGATACTTAAAACAAGATCTGAAATTCTGAAAAGTGAGGTGCAAATTTAGTGAAAACAAGGACCTGATATATTCTAAAATTGTGTTTTGTTTTTGCGATATTCGTTTGTTTTTATTTAATTTATTTTTTATCATTAAAACTGCCGCCGGGTCTATCTGTAGAAATAAATACAATAATGCTTGACAATATTTTTGTTATTCAATGCCTGATTAATATAATATAATAATGTTGTATACACAAATATACATAATAATATATTCTGTTGAGAAGTGTAGTATTACTCCTGTTTACACCGACACTATATTTACAATAATAAAGAAATTATAAAATAAAGAATAGTTAGCTTTAATATAATTAATTTAATTATGATAATAAGATCGAAACTGTGGTAATACAATATAAAATTATTTACAAAAGAATATTATAAATCAAACTAAATCTTTCAAAAAAATTAATTTACGAAAAAAATGTACTATCAATTTGGCTATGTCAGTAAAGCAAAAAAATCCATGCAGGTCCTAAAACGGCTGCTCTCGGGAACGCGGCTGAAAAACGATATTAATAAAATAAAAACAATCGCGCTTCAAACGAGAATGGTATTCAAGGAAAAACCGGGTAAAAATGCCGTTACCGGATGTTAAAGCGTGGTGACGTCGTTCTTCGTTCCTATTCGTACGCCGGCTGCTCCTCTGCTGCATCACGTCTTCTTCTGATTAAGATCCTCTAGCGCCTTTCCATCAGATTAAATCCGCATCAAATGTTATCTTTTTATTGTCTGTACTCCCACCAAATGAATCTCTCTTCTCGAAACGTGCAGAAACTAATTTTATAAATGTTGCTTGTTCTGCCTCTGCTTTGTCTCTCAGGCAGACTCCCTGCACCAACTGTCCAACAATAATCCCAGGCAGACTGCTCAACAATACACTCCAGGCAATAATGTCGTAATCGGCGAGGTTTCACCCCGACGTGACCTTGACGACCATCCTCGCTTTCGTCCTGCTGTACGCGACTCGGTAGAATATTAAACTAAATTATTTTTGCTTTACCGATTCAATGTAGGGGACATGAGTCACCACAGAAGCTTAGCTTTAAGGATTTGGAATGAGTCAGGGTGTATATTTATTCCATTGATAACCAGTAAAAATCAATTGATTATTATTAATATTCTATGAGCTTATAAATAGCTCATTAATGCCATTTACAGTCATTTAATAAAAATGTAATATATTATGCAACAAAACACTACGAAGAGGATTCCGATTAATAGTTCATGCTGGCTGTTTACATTATAACTTAGTATACATCTCAGATTCGTCTATAAATTCTTTAACTGAATAGAAGGAGTGGCTGAGGAGAAACAAAGATAACTCATCTTTAAATTGACTTTGGTTATTTGACAAGTGTTTAATTTTGTGTGGCAGTCGGTTAAAGATGGAGATTCCAGAAAAATGTACACATTTCTGTGCAATTGACAATGTTTCACATTCCTGTATTTTTTTGGAATAGTTTTCTTGAACTCTTGTGTCCATGTATTTTTGGAATAGTATTCTTGAACTCTTGTGTCCATGTAATTAGGATGAGGCAGATCATAAAACGCGGGATAGTGGCGCACTAACTCAATACGTTTTTCGTGTGTGAACCAATAACATTTTTTGTCTCTTAAGGTACTGTCTTAAGAAGTAATTTCGATTCTCTAAGCGTCCGGGGAAAAGTTTAACTTTATTAAAGTACCAGGAGTATATTTGAATCTCTTATGGGTCCCATACACGCTATAGTTTTTTGCTGAAGTTCTGTCGCCCATAGCTGCTAGAGACGTGAAAACACGCTAACGGGTCTCGTAAACGAGCAACAAAAATTTCACATTGCCGGTAATATTTCTGAAAATAATGGCCCGGCAATATTGTCGGCAATGTGTTGCCCTAGCTAATGACGGGCAATGTGTTGCAATGTTTATCCCGGCAATATTGCGGCCACATTGTAACCGGAACATTTCCCGCTTACACGTAGTACAGCAATATGGCTGAAAATAAAGTTCTTATTAGCGCATCGTTAGTGGTGATAAACTAAAGAAAATGAGAACCTGGTTTAGACCTTTTTTAAATGAACAATTCACAATCGAAGCAACGAACTGATTCTTGATCATCTATTCAAAAACATCGCCTTCTATGTCAAAGGGAAACTGAATATTTCCTTCAAAAAGAGGTCATTGTAGGAGAAAAGGATACGGTGATGGGGAATACAAAACCGATCTATACGAGATTGGCAATTATCTAAAAATTATTTTGACGGGAATGCCCTATACATCTTTGACGTATTTATTCGGTGTCCGACTGTTCGATTGAAGTACGCGTAGTTTTCAATGAAGGATTAATTGAATTTATTTAATTGCTAGACCTCTTTATTTGCTGAAAAATTATTTTAAAAATTTGAAATTACTTTGTAATTATTTTTTTGTTACTTTTCAATAAATCTTTATATGAAACACGACGCTAACCACATCTTATATTAATTATCAACTCAGCTGATTGGCCACAGAGACCTCTAGGTGAGGGCTGGGGGCTAGTATTGCTGGGCAATATTGCATATTTTCGATACCGGATCGAACTCACCGGCAACACCCCGGCAAGTGGTTGCAATACGGGCAATATTGCTCAGAAATACTGATGGATTTTTGGCAACATTGCTTGGCCATGATTGCCGACCACATATTGGCGTAAGAAGTTGCTCGTTTACAAGCCCCTTAAGAGTTGCTACCAGAGACACGGATTGCCTTGCTGTTCTTTATTGCATACCAAGAACGACCAGTCCGCGACGAGAGAGCTGAGCGAGTGAACGAGCGCATGGCTAGTTGCATCCCACTTGGCCTGTTGCCAGAGTGGGGGGGTTGCAGCGTTGCCATGTCTCTGTCAGCGATGCTGCTGCGTGTGTAGCAACATCTCTGCTCCCCACAGCAGCCCCCTCCCGAGAGACGGAGTCGGTTTGAAAACAAGAAAGAGAAAAAAACCAATGTATATACATATGCACTATCGTCTCTACATATGTCTGTGCGGCCCAAAGTTCCGCACTGACGACGCACTCGCAGAGGGTCCGGGCTGCGGCGGGCATGCTGGAGAGGTGCGGCGGCGCTGGGGCGACGGGGAGTACCTGGCTGGCGCGCGCGTGCGGCGGCCCGCGCGAGTTGCCGTAGGCACCGGAGCCCTGCCGGCAGTCGCGGTTTATTCCAGGCCACACGAAACGCGACGTCACCAGGCGCGTAGTGGCGCGGGTCCCCGGATGGCTGAGGCTGTGCAGCGCGTCGAACACCTGGCGTCGGCTGGGTGCTGGGACGAACGGCCGATGGCGTCCGGTCGAGACGTCGCAATAAAGCTGCGAGGCGTGGCCTGGGATTGATACCAGGCGGAGTTGGAGCGCTGTGCCGCTGCGAAGCAGCGTGCGCAACTCGTCGTCGCGCGTCTGCTGGTGGGCGAGGGTTTCGAGGTCCACCGGGTTCGGGGCCGTCGTAAGGGCGTCGACGCGGGAGAAGGCGTCCGCGACGATGTTCTCGGCTCCGCTGATGTGCCGAATGTCGGTGGTGAACTGGCCGATGTACGTGAGGTGGTTCCTCTGCACCGGTGGGAGCTTCTCGTTCTGCTGGAGGAATGCGAAGCAGATGGGCTTGTGGTCCGTGAAAACCACCGTGTGCTGCGCCTCGATCGCGTGGCGGAAGTGTCTGACCGCCAGGTAGATCGCCAGAAGCTCCCTGTAGTACGCCGGCCACTGCGATTGACGGGGAGTCAGTTTCCTGGAGAAGAAACCCAGTGGCTGCCATGCTCCGTTGACCCGTTGCTGGAGGGTGGCGCCGACTCCTCCTTGCGAAGCGTCGGTGAATAATCCGAGTTGAGCCGTAGGGTCGGGGTGGGCCAACAGGGTGGCGTCGGCGAGGGAGGCCTTGCAGCTCTCGAAGGCCGCGGAGGTTGCGGGTGTCCACGGCACCGGTTGGGCTCCGCGGAGGCCAGATAGTGCCTCTTGCAACACGGCCTGGTTGGTCGCCGCGTGGGGAAGGAAACGCCTGTAGTAGTTGACCATCCCCAAGAACCGGCGCAAGCCTCGGGCGTCGGGCGGCCGTTGGAACTGCTGCAGGGCGGTGATGCGCTCCGGGACCGCGCTGACGCCTTCGTGGGAGACGCGGTAGCCGAGGAAAGTGACGGCTGACCGACCGAAGACGGACTTCTCGGTGTTGAGCACGATGCCGTTCTGCGCCAGACGTTGGAATATCGTGTTGAGATGTTCTCGGTGTTCCGCCGGTGACGAGCTAAAAACGAGAATGTCGTCTATGTAAGGGTAGCAGAAATCGAGGCCCTGCAGCACCTCGTCCATGAACCTTTGAAAGGTTTGCCCCGCGTTCCGCAACCCGAACGTCATAAATGGGAATTCGAACATCCCGAACGGCGTTGTTATCGCGGTTTTCGGGATGTCCGGTGGATGGACCGGGATCTGTGTGTACGCCTTGACGAGGTCGAGCACGGAGAACACCGAGCTGCCCTGTAGGCTAAGGGCAAAGTCTTGCACGTGGCGCACGGGATACCTGTCCGGGATGGTTCGTGCGTTCAAAGCGCGATAATCCCCGCATGGGCGCCATTCCCCGTCCTTCTTCTTCGGAACGAGGTGAAGCGGCGATGCCCACGGGCTCTTCGATCGCCGTGCGGTCCCGTCCGCGAGCATGGCCTGGAACTCTGCCCGCGCGATGTGGAGTCGTTCTGGCGCGAGGCGTCGTGGTCTGCAGGACACCGGGGGGCCCGGCGTCGTGAGGATGTGGTGAACGGTGTTGTGGCGGACGGCCCGGGGTGCGCCGGCTGGGCGCGTGAGCTCCGGGAAGCGATCGAGGATCTCCTGGTACGGCGAAACCGTCGTCAACACCTTGACGCTGGGCTGCGACTGGTTGCTGGGTGTCGCGACGGCGACGTGACCGGAGATCCCGTCTATGAGGCGCCCGTTGCTGCAGTCTGGCAGCAGCTTGTAGTGCGCCAGAAGGTCTGCGCCGATTATGGGTGACGCCACGTCCGCTACGACGAAACGCCACGGGAACTTACGGGGCAAGCCCAGGTCCAGCCGCAGGGGCACGTACCCGTAGGTGGCGATGCTGGTCGCGTTCGCCGCCTGCAGCTTGTAGTTCGTAGGCTCTCTGTGACTCTTGAGTAGAGCTCGGGGGAAACAGCAGATGTCGGAGCCGGTGTCGATCAGGAACTTGTGGCCGCTTATTCGGTCCCTGATGACCACGCGTCGTCCCGGTAGGCGGCCAACGGCTGCAATCGTTGGCCGCCCTGCTAGTTTCCCTGGGCGTAACTGCACGGGGGCTCGCAGCGCTGGGCACGGCTACCAAATCGGCGGTGGTACCAACACCTCCCGGCGTCGGTGGAGTCGTGCGTCGAGCGGCTGGCTCGTCCTCGCTGCTGCGAGCGTGGTCGGGCTGGTCTGTGAGGCGGCGGCCTCCCCCGGAGTGCGGCGAGCTCTGCGGTGAGGGCCTCGACGCGTAGCTCGAGGTCGGTGGCGCGGCTACGAGCACGTGGGTCGGCGTGGTCGTGGGTTTCTGCGATGGCGGCGGACGCGGGCGGCGGATCCGGTGGTGCTAAACCGATGACGCTGTCCGCGATTTTAGCCACCTCGTTCAGTGGAACGAGGGGTTGGCATCGGACGATCAGTTGCATCGAAGTCGGCAAACGTTGTAGCCACAACGCTCGCAGCACCTCCTCTGAGACCGATCCTCCCGCCAAAACCCTGAGGTGGCGCAGGAATTGCGACGGGGACCGGTCTCCCAACGCGGCGTCGGTCAGCAGCTGCTGCGTCCGCTGCTCCTGTGCAGGGGACAGGCGCGATATCAACTCTTTCTTCAAGCACTCATACCTGTCCGACGCCGGTGGGTTTAGCAGAATGTCCTGGACCTCTTCGGCCCAGCGCCCGTCCAAGTGTGCGGCCACGTGGGAGAAGCGCGTGGCGTCCTGTGTGATGCCGGCGATGGCGAATTGCTGCTCCACTTGCGCGAACCATAATGCTACGTTGCCGGCCCAAAATGCAGGTAGCCTCAGCGCTACTCTGTAAACGCCTGGCTGTTGCTGGTCTTCCATCGGCTTGCGTCGGGGTCACCAATTTGGGAGCGAGGGTGTCCAATGACGAGCGACGACCACGTGGCGTTAGTTTGCTTTATTGCATACCAAGAACGACCAGTCCGCGACGAGAGAGCTGAGCGAGTGAACGAGCGCATGGCTAGTTGCATCCCACTTGGCCTGTTGCCAGAGTGGGGGGGTTGCAGCGTTGCCATGTCTCTGTCAGCGATGCTGCTGCGTGTGTAGCAACATCTCTGCTCTAGCACCAGAGCGTCAGATCTAGCGAGTAAACTCCATCTACATCGCATTGTCAAAGTTTTCTCTCTTCAGCAGTGTGTTGATCTTGTTGTCTGATATTATGGGCTCTTTCGACAAAAAAGAAATTTGGAAAAGGAAGAAAACTGCAGAGTAATTTCGCTTCGTGGAATAGATGAGACAACAAAGCTGGTAGCCTTCGAATGAAGCACTGAGACGCCTAAAATTTAAGAAAAAAAATTGGCAAATAAATTATATTTAAAAAAAATTACAGATCCGAATTTCGCCCACAAATAACTTTGTTTGAAAAAATTACAATTTATGTGACATTTCTTTGCAGGATTGTAGACACGTCTATAGAAATATAATATAACAAAATTGCTGCGTAACTTCTAAAAGATCTTCAAGATATCAAACCAATTTGAAAATGACAAGTAAAATATACATTAAAAGTGGACAAGCTCCAAGAGCCTCCTAAACTGGACGAGGAATGTAGAGGGGAATGTTAACTGCTCCAATTGGATCAGCATTCAACTGATACTGTATGACCAAGGTATGTGACTCCCATTCCCTCTCTAGGGAGAAATATCCACAAGAGCTAAGCTCTGACAGGTACCCGTGATTCACCAAAGAAAACATTTAAGTTGCATTATATATATTTATGAATGGTAACATAAAACTGTTAGTATTAGTAACAAATTAAAAACAAGCAATTGCCTTTATTAATTTGATGAATGAGAATGTAAAAACAAAAAATAAAGCTATTTGAAAAAATAAACTATAGGCTAAGTAGACAGAACTTAAAATAAGACTAAGAATAATCTGAATGAGTCATAAATTAATAATAACTGGATAAGAAAATACTTTTAAGAGGATATTAATTATTAAAATACTGTATCAATAAGATCCACTATCAACAAATGAAAAAGTTTATTGATTAATAAGAAAAAATGTAATTCCTTACAACCCTTCCAATTGTAAAATATAGTAATGAGTAGATGAGACAATCAGAATTATTGAAAACCAGGAGGAAAGGGGGACATTAAGACAGTTAAATCTAAGACCATCAGACTTCAAATGATGTGCAACATTCATAAGAAGAATATAGGACAAACATTTTACAACTATAGGATCACGAGACTCACAAAAGCAAGTGGAAATAATAATAAAATGAAGGAAAAGTCCTGGTCCAGTTGACATTTTTCCATTCTTGTTTTTCTTCTAACAAAATTAACTAGATGCTTTACTGGGCTTAAATTGAGCATTCCCACTAATTTAGTCTTTTAGAATGCTATAAATTAAAAATTGAGACTAATCAGCTGGCTACAACCTCCATTGAGTCAGCAACTTCAGTGAAACCAAGACAAGTCTTCATATAATAATGAAAATACAGTGTATGGTCGTAACTTTATGGATACTTTTTAGCACAAAATTTGTCTATACTGTATGCTATTGATAGGATAGGACTTTGATTTAACAGTTTTTAACACGGAAGGATTCATAACAACCAAAGGATTAAAACAAGGCTGCTGACTATCCCCCACATTGTTTAAAATTACCTCGAACACATGAATGGAAGAAATAATCCCAAAATATGGGGCTACCCTTATAAGATAACACCTTATTCACATTATGTTTTGCAGATGACCAAATATTGATAGCCCAAGACTATGAATATAAATTGCATGACCTGCAAATTAATATAAGAATATTCAAAATGGGGATTAGAAGTAAATATGAACAAGACTGAATACATGTGTATTGGACGAGAACAACAGGACCTAGAAACTGAAAATGGACAACAAATAAAATGATGCAATGAATATAAATATTTGGGAATAAAAATATCACAAAAGGGCACACTTGATGAGGTGATTCAATAAAGAAATGCACATGGCAGGAAAGCGATAGGCATGCTAAATACCATTTTATGAGGCAAACGAAACAGAACATATAAAGAATATATCATACCATTTTAAAAAATATAATAACTTATGGCTAAAAGAACAAATGACCTAAAAGTTAACAGCCACCGAAATGGATTTCTGGAGGAGGGCGGTAGGCAGATCAAAAATGGACGGGATAACAAACACAAAAATTAGAGAAATTATGGAAGTGAAACACAACATAATTGATGACATAAGAGACAAACAACTGATCTGGTTTAGAAACATACAAAGGATGCCAGAAGCAAGACTACCGAAACAAATTTTACAATGGAAGCTGGAAGGAAGAAGGAAACAAGGCAGACCCAGAAAGAACTGGATTAGTGGCATAAATGAAAAGTCTGAGAAAGAGGAATAGTAGAAAATTTATGGAAAGACAGAGAGGAGTGGCACTTGGGAATCGGAAGACGCAAGATGTTATAAAACAATATATATTGTAGCGTAACAACGCAGGTACCTGCTGATTTTGTTATATATTTTAATTTTAATGTGCAAATAGTATATCATTTTAATTAATTTAATGTGGTAATGTGAAGGGGATTCGGGAACAATTCTCAGGAATTGTCATTGTAAAGTGCAGTTTTGTGCGATGACAATAGAGGCCAACAACAATGGAAGACTCAAATAGTCTAAAAGTGTGTGAAATAAATTAAAATTAATGGTTTTACTACAGGCGGTAGATGGGGGAACTGTACAGTGGACAGAGAGTAGTATGACAATTAGAGACTCATACGAAGAAGCGAAAAGTATCTTTTTAAGAAAGTATTGGAATGAGGTGCGACAGGTGAGAGTAATGAGATGAATATAGATATAGACCAGGAATGGGAATAAGAATGGCACAGTATTTCTCTGAGTATGTGACAAGAAATGGGTACTTAGATACACCTTTATCAGAGCAAGTCTTAGTAAGGGTAATGGGCAATCACTTTGAGCCGGAGATTGCAAAGATTTTCTTAGGGGTAGGGATTGAAACAATACAGAAAGTAATGGAGTTTTTAGAAGGGTGTGATGAAGTAAATGGAGAAATGCATAGAAGTATGGGAATAAGAGGAAGTGAAGGAGATATTATGGTGAATATGGGAGGGAGAATGATGGATAGGAGACCCATATTTAGAGACAATAGGGATAGGAGGGAAGGAAATAACTGGAGTAGGTCAGAATAAGGCAAGGGAAGGGGGCGTGATGATGAATATGATCAGGGAAGATTAAGGGAAAATAATGGGAGAATTATAGACAATAGGTATGAAGGGAATGGAATAAAAAATTGAAATCCCAAAACAGGAGATAGAGGAAAATAATAGCAATGGAATATATGGGGTATGTGAAAATTGTGATGATGGCAGGGGTCTATTGCCATATCAGGTGTTAGGTTTATAATAAAAGGTAGCCCTAGGAGAATCATTACCCTTGAATGATTTCATAATTAACGATTATGGAGACTCCAGCTATAAAGCATTTTCTTCCATTTCAGTGCTTTATTTCTTACATGCATCCTCTATGCTATCTTCTAGTTAGGTGATTTTTATTTTGTAATTGGTTCAAGTTAGGAGGATTGGTAATTATGGATAGGTAACTGGTGTTTGGGTTTGATATGGTGATTAGGACAAAGAAACTCTAGGAGAATCATTACCCTTTAATGATTTCATAATTGGCGATTATGGAGACTCCAGCTATAAAGCATTTTCTTCAATTTCTGATGCTTTATCTCTTACATCTATTTTCAGTTCTATCTTTCAGGTTAAGTAATTTGTATTTTGGGGTTATGATGGGTTAGATAAGTAGGTATTTGAGATAAGTAGTTCATTATATTCTGATATGGTGATTAGGGCAAAGAAACTCTAGGAAGATCATTACCCTTTAATGATTGTTCTGTCAGTTTGTTTTTGCACAAGGAGTATTTTTGGATTTTTGAGGGTTTATGTGGTTGTTGTGGTGTGGAAAGTAGATGATTAAAGTGGATTGTTATTGTGGGGAGAAATAATGAGAATTCTGTCAGTTTGGAAGAAATTAGAGTTGAATTTGTGTGAGCTCATGGATGGAATGTGGTTTGAAGTAAAGTTGGGAAATGTCAGCTGTGATTTGGAAGATGTTTTGATTTATGGTACTGGAAAATAGCAGTGGGACCTATTGGAGGATATAAAGCATTAAATGAATCAGTTACCATATTATAATGAAGAATAATAAGTTGAAATCGTCGTATATTAAAGTTAAGGATTCATCGAATTATAAGTATGGAATAGTATGTGAAGTCATCGTATTGAATAATGGTGTTGGGGGTGGCATAAATAAGTCCACGGGATAAGTTATAATAATAATAATAATAATAATAATCATATTCCGTAGATCCTGTAAAGAAGTTAAGCTTCAAGGATGTGGAATGGGTCAGGGTGTACATTTATTACATTATTTTATTGTATAAAAGAAAAATATACTTATAACAAATTTTTGTATTATAAACTATTATAAATTACTCTTCTCCGATTCTTCTATATATTCCTTTATTGAATAGAAGGAGTGGCTAAGCAAAAATGAGCATAATTCAGTCTTAAATTTACCTTGATTATCGGACAACTCTTTAATTCTGTGCGGCAGTCTGTTGAAGATGGATATCCCTGAATAATGCACACCTTTCTGTGCAATTGACAATGTTTTACATTTTTTATACAGATTATTTTTGTTCCTTGTATTGAAGGGATGAATATCAGAATTATTCAAAAATAAGTGCCTATTTGTAATTAAAAATAACATCAATGAATAAATGTATTGGCACGTCAAAGTTAATTAGCCCAAATAGAAAGGGGATCACAGCAGTATAGTAAAATAGTTGTTTAAAAAAATGTTAGATGAAAATATGTCACTGAAATAGACCTTGGATTTTAAAGATTGTGAATTATCAGAGCTGATAGAGAAAGAATATGGGGAGAATCTTGAAGGAATTTTATGAGCAAAGTGGTGACTCAATGATGATTATGATACAGAGACATGATTTGATTTAATGTGAAGATAGGGATAGTTTACTGGTTAGAAATTGAAGACTTGTTTGTTGGGAAGTCATGGAATAAGAAACTATTGTGCAGAAATAAGGTGTCATCTGTTTTGTTTTTATCTACTCTGTTCTATCAGGGGTTTGTTTAATTAGATTAATTGTATTGCTGGTTAACTAAATATGGTATGGGGGCTATCAAGCTGGGTTTTTTTAGCAGTCTTATTTAGGAATTGAAATTTAGCTTATGATAATTTAGCATTTGGGTTTTTGAAAAATATAACAGGAAGGAAACATGGAGCCAAATTAAGGATTATTTTGTTTGAGGGATAGTGTTAAGGGGCAGTTCAGCCATATAAGTTTGTGGTATTTTGGAATTATGTGTAATGCGTGAATTTATTTTGAGGGCTTATGTCAGCCAAATACTTATCATGTTTTATTCATCAAGAAGTGCTAAGGGGTAATGGTTGATTTTTTTATTCTGTATTAACTGTGCCATACAATGGAAGCATTGGATTTTATTATTGAGAATTGTCTATGTCAGGCTGAAGGCCATGTTGAGCTATGTCTTTTGTTAGTTGAAAGGAAAAGTGGGTGGCAGTTGTAAGACCACGTGATGAGATGGAAGGAGATTTGGTGATTATCCCCAAGTGGATGAGAATCACTCTGCATTTTGAGTAAAGCTGTTGTGATACAGATATTTTTATGTGGGAAAACACCACACAAGTTAGGGAAAAGTCACAGGATGACTGAATTTGCTTATTATTCTGACCTAGTATTAAATATGGATTTATAGTGATTGCACAGTAGTAGTACAGAAGGATACTGAAGGATAGGTAAAATGATAAAAGGCTGACAACTTAAACACATATGATGCCAAGTTTCTCAATCCTGCCAAATTGAAAGTTTTGTTCCTGTGAACGGGTAAATTTAAATCATTTAAAATTTATGACATGATTTGGGGGGGGCACCAGGCAAACATGTGTAAGTTTATGTAAACCACGTGTTAATTTTAAATTCTCATCAACTTTAGCTGTTGTCAGTATAACTAGTAAATATTATAAATCTAGATCAATAGGAAAGATTATTTTAAAAGGTTAGGTGAAAACGAGCTCAGTCTATTTATATTAATTTGAAATTTCTTGGAGCACAAAAAGATTGTGAAGTATGAGCAAGGGGTCTTGCAGATATAATATGGAGATAAATTTCTCAAAATATTTTTGTTATCAATGCATTTTTTAAAAAAATTGATCGGGGGGCAATGTAATGTAAAAACGTAAGTGCTTGCTGATTTTGTTATATATTTTAATTTTAAGGTGCAAATAGTATATAACTTTAATTAATTTAATGTGGTAATTTGAAGGGGATTCAGGAACAATTCTCAGGAATTGTTGTCATTGTAAAGTGCAGTTGGGCCTACAAGAAAGAAAGTTTTGTGTGACAACAATAGAGGTCAACAACAATGGAAGACTCAAATTGTCTAAAAGTGTGTGAAGTCCCGCGGGAACTCGAGGAGCGTGTGTGAAATCTCGCAGGGGAACTCCAGGGGGATGTGTGAATTCCTGCAGGGGAAATCCAGTGGCGTAGGAACTTACTAGAAAAGTTTCCACTGGAGCGATGTTCTGATTGGCCAGTTTTGGGGTCGGGTGACCGAGACTCAAAAGAAGGTCAGGGCGAGAATTTCAAAAGGCAGAGGAGTTGGACCTGAGTTCAGATGGGACGGTGATGTGAGAGAGGACAAGTTGGACCTGGGTGAGCAGATGAGTTGGACCTGGAAGGTGTGGTCTTGAGGAAAGGTCTGAGTCTAGTAGCACGTGGCCAGTAAATACATCGAGACGAGGATATCCTAGCTGTGGGAGAGGATTACACGACATTCCTGGATGGAAAGCAGCAGTAAGGTGTACCTAAAGACTGAGAAACATGGATGCATATGTGAGGTTGAATGTTTGTAGGCCCAATAATTTTGGGTAAGTCCAATTTAGCTGTGAAACTTGCTCATTTTGTTGATTATATAAATCTAACTGATATTTTTCTTCTATTTTTCAGTAAAAGTTGTCAAACCTTTTAAAATTTGTAATTTAAATAATTTTAAACCTATCCCATGAAGAGGATATAACATACTACTTAAAAATTTTATAAGAAGTTTTGTTACTTCTTCACTATTCATGCATATGAGCTGCTGGGTTGTTGTCTCTAGCTGAAATATGACACCAGAAAATTTTACTGGCCACTCCTCTTTGGTAGTATTTTTTTAAGTTGCTTCCAACTCGTATGATGCCATTATCATCCTTAGTCCACTCTTAACCATTAACTACTTCTTTTAATGGGTGGCACCCGGCTTCACATTGTCACAGATATTGAAACATTTACCTGATTTTTCCTTTAGTACAAGTATATCATTGCACCCACATCCCTACCCTCTTATTTTCTTTCAGTGCTGTGATAATTATTTTCTTGTCTTCTGTTTGGAGAATGTAAAAGGCATCTGGCAAGGAGATTATGGTCCACATTCACTTTAACAGTATCTGATTGATGACTTTAATCTAGTCTCTCCCTTTGCTTCACTTGAATCTCTATAACCTTAATCCACTTCAAAGAAAACATCAATTGTTTCCATGGAAAAGTGATTCGAAATGTTTCTCCATCCACTCTTATCTCAATGTAACTTAATTCTGTTGTCTAATCTCAAATATTGGCAATAAGAAAGACATTTTGACGAATGGACAGTTATTGGTCTAGTAAAGCAGCATCATACACATTTGTAATCAATTCTTTATCTAAAGGATTAAGAAAGATAGTGTCTCCAGATAAAATGGATTTTTAATGACCAAAGATTATGCTGAAAAATATATTTTTGTTATTGCAAACAAAGTTATTTACTAGACATATCAATGTACCCAGTACTGGCTTGTGAGGTTTTTTAAGTGCAATAATTTTGATGATAATAATTACATAAGATATTAATAATACTATATCAGTGACATTTTAGTAATACTCTGCTCCAAGAAACCTGACCCTTAATATGCTACATATCTAATTCCATTTATATAACAGATAAGTGTCTAATTTTTTAGAACATAAAATTTAAGCATAAGTTGACACACATTTTTATGACAATTATTTTTCCTTCATCAATATTTGAAATAGATTTAAATTTAGGAATAATGATGGCAGTATTGTGTGCACATCTCAGTAATTCACACTTTTTTTGGGGGGGTAACAGGCTTTAATAGCATAGGAAGGGAATTGAAAAAGGGGGGATGCGGAAGGTAGAGCAAGGTAGCCAAGGGTTAACTAGGGCCCCCGGGCTATGGTTTACGGATCCTACCCAGTGTTTCACCTAAAGAGATGCAGGGAAAACCCTAGAAAACCTGCATCAGGTAGGTCGGGCATTGGGCACTATTCTCACGCCCTTCCGAATGACGGGAGACAAGTCTACTGTGGGGACGCAGCATTCCCTTCTCCGTGTCTCCACCAGTTTCAGGAGGCAGTTGGCCGACTGATCCAATGGGATCAGCGGACAGCTCTTGCCATATGCCCAAGGTCTTTGACCCCGGTACATATACCTCCTAAAATAGGTGAAGGTGTCTCGGCATATGAGAACTTTGATAAAAAGTACCCAGAGAGAGTGCGAGGGATTCCCGACATGATCAGGTGAGCCCCGCAGTCACTCTGGGCTGAAGCGTCTGCGAGAAAACTCCCACAGCGCTTACTTTTTAAATATATTTCTCATTATACATTATACATCTTATGCATAGATAAATTATATATTATTAGTAGTAGGTGTTCTACCTACAGGCAGGCACTAAAAGAATAGAATAATTTTCCAGGACTCTAGATGTGAGCAATTGCTGGAAATTGTCTTTTAGAAAGTTTGACAGTCCAATAAATGTTGACATAGAACCACATCAAAGTTTTTGCCCAAATCTTCAGACTTATTTCTCCTTAAATAATTTCATTGATTTTCTTTGAAAAGATACTATTTTTTTCTGAAATGCTATTATCATTACTTTGCATTTCAACATTTGCAAGTGAGGGGCTCAGTGGACTATCATTTTTTGATAAATCATATTTTGTTTTGGAAATATTTAGGGACATTAAGTATTTAGTGAAACTGTTAAATATATAATGATGAGACTGCTTCACTGGTGTATAAATCTCTAATATGTGAATTTAAGAATCAATTGTGTTATATAGTGTAAGATAACAATAACTCTTGCAACAATAGCAGTGATTCTCACAATTTAATATGGCACATCACATGAAACTCAAAAAATAAACTAGTTCTGTGATATCAGAACCAACACAATAATGTCACAAATTGTCAAATTTGAATGTAAATATTTTGATCCCTTCAATCAAATATTTAATTGAATAACCTTAGTAATTCAATACACCAATATGGTTATAGATGAGAAATTACTTGAAACCGAGGATTGCATTGCCATGTATGATGGAAGAACAGCTGGGACATGGGGTGACTCATGTGAAAGAAAAAATTGTGAATAACTTCCTCCACTCTTACCTACTGATGCCAAACCTTGATTTCAGGTAAGCCAATGAGTTACATCTTCGTCTTCTCACCAACATCATATTTATTGTAACATTCATCAATATTAATGGTTGGAATTTTAATGAAAATGAATTTAGAAGATAAGAATGGAAAAATGTTGACCGGACCTGGGAATCGAACATTGGAGCTCCCACTTACTGTACGGTTGCTCTAACCAGATCTGGTGGTCGACCTGGACTAGCTTCAATGGTTAGAGCAACTGCACAATAACCAGGGGGTCCCAGGTTTGATTCCTGGGTCCAGTCAACATTTTTCCATTCTTATCTTCTAAATTTACTTTCATAGCCTTTGGGTGAGCTTCAATTGAAGCAATTCTTCTCTCGGGAAGAAAAAGAATGTTAATTAGTGGATATTGTTAAATCAAGGCTTAAACAACTCTGAGAAAAAGGAAAAGGTAGGTTTCCCAAGAGAAAGGGTTTGAAGTTTCTTTTGTCACTAGTACAGACCACTGGTGGGTGCAATCCAAACACTGAATTCCCACGGGCAGTGAATCCAAATGATTGACACAATATCCCAGCTAAAATAATGAAATTAGGGGAAAATCTGATGAAATCCTTGTGTCTAAAGTTCAGTTTGTGAGAGAAAGTTTGAGATTGAGGGTGGATAGGCTCCGTCAGCTTTGAATGCCTGTATTCTCCAAGTAAGAATTTTGGCACAGCTCAAAGTGATCAAGCATTTAAATACTTAAAAATACATTCTGTTATAGCCTAGTAGTGTGCAGCTATTTTGGATATAGGCTGTGCATAACATATCATAAGGCACTGAGCTTTCAACATTAATTGATGGGGTGATTGTTGTGGAATAAACTTTTTAAAGATAATTCAGGGGTGATTGGGGTAAATTAATGGTGAACTAAATTTAATAAATTATTTATAAGACAAATTAACCTAATTATGAATTGTATGATCATTTGACTGATGTATTAATGTTTTAACTTGGTTTCGTTGCTTATTGCTGACGTATCATAACCAGTTTTTGTATTAAAGTGTAGGATAGGAGAGATTAGCCCCATTTATATTTGGTCAGCTGAAAATAGCATCTTACAGTAATTTTATGAGGTGGTATCCTGTAATTGGTGTCTGGAGGCCCGGACTGGTGCAAAAGAGTGAAACCGCATTGGATTACTGGTGGCAGAGGCAGCACCTGGGAAGAGTGTACACACTTGAATTGGAGTAAATTCCTTATTGTACCCTGCTGTTTAGAGACCTTTAAAGTAAAATATGTGTTTTTGTGACAATTACAAGCGTAGTAAAAATGTTCTGTCAGGTTGCTGAGAAATTAGGTCTTGTATTAAAATGAAAGCACAGATATTATATGATGTATGTAAACTTATTAAAGCATTTTAAATTAATGGGTATTCTTCATCAAGTTACATACATTTATATCATTAGATACTGCTTCGCTTGTCCTTACATTCATCCTAAAACCCAACTGATCTTCTCTAAACTCATATTCTATTTGACGTTCAATCCTACTATATAATATTTTTGTTGATATTGTACATGCTTCTTCTTCTCCGATGGCACTACAACCCAGGTTGGGCTTGAGCCTCGCCATATAGTGCATGCATGAATTACTAAACTAATTGTTCTTTGCACCTACCAGCCCCCATTTTCTTCAGTATGTTTTTACTAAAATCTTTTGGTTTCTCCCTGTTTTGTTGATTTCACTATCTATCCTGAATAGCCATGATATTGCTTCTTCGCCAGACTATCTTATCAACTCCGCTGGGATGCAGTCAATTCTTGGCACTTTACAATTTCTCAAATCTGTGCTGGCAAACTCTTGACCTTAAAATTTTGTCCCCTAACTCTTCATCATCTACCTCCTCTTCTCCTTCTGATACCCACTGATCTAGATTTCCATGGTGATACAGGTCTTCTAAATATTCCGTCCATCTTTCTGCCTATTCGTCTTTCCATCTGCTCTCCTGATGTTCTTGCTAATATTTTTCTTCCCTCTGAATGTTTCTTGATTTTCCTATAAGCTGCATCTATTTCCCTTTCACCACAAAATCTTCAACAGTTATAAATTTATGCCAATCATTTTTATTTTATCTTGTGTTATCCATGTTATTGTCTGCTACTCTAGTCATTTCTTTCTTAAAGTGTGCCCATTTGTCTACTATATTGTTTCTTTCTCCTTTCTCTTTTAATATACTCTTGAGATCTTCTTTGAAACTCTGAAGCACATCCTGTTGTTTCAGTTTTTCTAATTCCCATCACTTTATTTTAATTCCTTTCTCGAGTTTCTTCATTTTCAGCCTACATTTAACAATCAACAAATTACTGTCCGAGTTCACATCTGCTCCTGGGTAGGTTTTGCAATCCAGCACCTTATTCTTATATCTCTGCCTCACTATTATACAGTCCAATTGGTACATGCCTGTGTCTCCTGCTTTCTTGTTTGTTTGACGTGCACAGATGGCAGGCACTTTGTAAGGTTTGGAGTTCTTTAAATTTTCAGAGACAATGCCCAATTTATCAGAAAGCCATATATGTGTGTATGTATATATAGATAATATATATATATAATTAATGGGGAAAGGACAGAGAGATAGAAAGAAGGTGACTTACCTGAGGTTCATAGATGGTAGACACCTTGTGAGGTTTAGAGTACTTGAATTTTTGGAGGCACCGCCCCCTTCATCAGAAAGTTAGGAAGACATTTCCAGTGATCGGCTAGCCGACGACTGAGCAGCCAAAATTTGCTGTGCTGCTAACTTAGGTCGTAAACAATTGACCCCACCAGGTCACCAACTTTCTCTCTCAATGAGGGTCTGGGAAGAGGCAAGGACTTGATGGGGGTTGGGGAGATGCATACTAACACCCCCATCTTGACACACACTCATTCAAACACATCCATCCTCAAAGGTGTCAATATTTAAATATTGACACACACTCTCATACATACATACAACCATCATTCAAACCAATAGCAAGGTATACACACAGAAGGTTTTATTGCATATACAAATTCCAATAGACTCATGCTTTGGGGGGGAGATAAAGAGTTATAAGATGTTGAGTCCAGGGCTTTGACTGGACTGTAGGACATGCTGAATGGAGTTCAGGGGGGTCAGTGTGAAGCACTGGTTGAAGTTGTTGGTGTTGTGGCTATGGGCATGGGCGGCTATGGGGAATTGGGTTTTGTGGAGTTTTACTGTACTGCGGTGGTTGGCAATCCATTCGGGGAGGGGTCTCTTTGTCTGACCAGAGTGCGCAGTTTATTTTGTAGATAGTGTGAGAGGACAGACAGGTTATGTTTTCCCTAATTTTGTATGTTGTGCTGTTGGTGGGGTTCTGGAAGGTTGTGGTAGGTGGGAGTATTGGGCAGACATGGCATCTGTTTCAGCCACACGGTCTGCAGCCAATTGTGGGTGGAGGGTCGCGGATGTGGGGTTGTAGGGTCTGACCATAATATTACAGAACTTGTGTGGGCATGTAATGGCAACCCTTAGACAGGTGGGTAGTATGGTCGGGAGGATGTTTTTTTTTTAGTTAGGGTTGGATTGTAGTCCAGTGTAGGCAAGGCGGAGGAAAGAGTTGAGTTTACGTAGTCCGGGAAGTAGGTAGTGGTTAGAGAAAAACTACGTTCTGTATGATGGTTAGGGGTGGGACTGACTATTTGGGAGGTGGAGAGGGCATGGGTTATTGTTTTGGAGGAATGGGGTAATTTCTGTTGCGGAAAGCATTGAATATGCGGTCGGTATAGAATGCTAGGCTGTACCAAGTAGAGCATATGCGGACTCCCTAAGGGCAAGACTGTAGGGGAAGGATTGTTTGGTATGTTCAAGGTGGCAACTGGAAAAGTGGAGGTACTGAAGGGTGTTAGTTGGTTTTATGTGGACAGAGGTGGTAATGAGGCCTGAATTTAGTTGGATGTCCACATCGAGGAAGGTGATGTTAGTCGTGGAATAGTTCCAAGTGAACTTGACGGGTAATTTAGTGTTGAGGTCGTTGAGGAAGTCTATAGTTTAAGGATCCTACCCGGTAAGTCACCTACGTAAAAGAGAGGCACGGAAATCCCTAGAAAACCTGCCTCAGATCGAGCTTTTAAGTATTATTCTCATGCCCTTCCAAATGAGAGGACATGAATTTAGGTAAGCCCCATTGTCACTCTGTAGAGATACCCACGATAGAGAAATCTTCCATGGTATCCTCTCTATATCAATTAAGGGAACATAATTGCTTTATGCAATTAGTGAATTGCAGGTGAGCCTGGCTTAGATTTACGGGAATGGAGGGATATTGAATGGGTCCTTGAACATCGACTCGGATTAACTCAGTGGAAACCGGTGAGCTCGGAAAACGGGTGAACCGGGGTTCGAGTCGCTGGTCCGGTCGGAATTTTTCCATTCTTGTTTATCTTCTAAATTAGCAATTAGAAAGATTAGCGAAAATGTAGCATAGTTGCAACATCAAGATGTAATTCAAGACTACTTTGAAGATGGAGATTTGTCCACAGTGTTTGTGGACCCATAGCATGAAGATGTCATCTATGAACCGGAACCAGGTTAAGGGTTTCAGTGGAGAGGAATGTAGATGATGTCCCAGTTGACCCATAAACAGGTTGGCATAGGAAGGGGCCATCCGGGTGCCCATGGCAGTGCCACTAATTTGGTGGTAAATTTTATCTTGGAAGGAGTAGTTTCTGGTGAGGACAAACTGGGTGAGTGATATCAAAAAGTGGGTGTTTGGGAGCGACTTTGAAAGCCTGCGAGACAGGAAGTGTTCGAGTGCCGACAGGCCACTGGTGTGTGGAATATTGGTGTATAGGGAGATAACATCTACGGTAACCAGTAGTGTGTCCCGCGGGAGTGGTGTGGGTAATTCACGGAGGCGACGGAGAAAATGGTTGGTGTCTTGGATGAATGAGGGGAGACTTTCCACTATTGGCTGGAGGGAATCATCCACCAAAGCAGAAATCCTTTCAGTAGGGAAATTGTAACCAGCGACAATTGGGTGGCCAGGGACCCCAGGTTTGTGTATTTTTGGGAGAAGGTAAAACGTGAGCGTTCTGGGGCTTTTTGGGGTGAGGAGCTCGATTGAGGCGGAGGATAATTTTTGAAGAGGGCCATGAGTCTGAAAAATCTTTTCTATTTCGTGGGTAATGGAGGGGTTGCGGTTGGTGGGGACAAGTTTGTAGATTTTGTCATCCTGCAGCTGGCGGAGTGCCTCCATTGTGTAACTGTCGGCATCCATGACGACAGTGGTGGAACCCTTGTCAGCTGGGAGGATAACAATATCACGGTTGTTTTTCAGGTCGCGGATGGCTAGATGCTGGGCACGGGTTAGGTTGGGTTGTTTGGGGAGAGAGTTAAGGAAGGTTGGCGAGATCATGTGGGCTACAAGAATACTAGAGAAATTCTGAAGTGGATGGTTGGCCTACAGGCCTCGGGTGTGTGGGATATTGCTGTATAGGGAGACAACATCTACGGTAACCAGTAGTGTGTCCCTCGATTGAGCTCCTCACCCCAAATAGCCTCAGAACACCCACGTTTTACCTTCTCCCAAAGATACACAAACCTGGGGTGCCTGGCCACTCAGTTGCCGCTGGTTACAATTTCCCCACTGAAAGGATTTCTGCTTTGGTAGATGACTCCCTCCAGGCAATAGTGGAAAATCTCCCATCATTCATCCAAAACACAATCACTTTCTCCGGCACCTCCGTGAATTATCTACACTACTCCCCAAAATATATTTCTAATGGGGATAGGACAGAGAGATAGAAAGAACAAGGTGTCCTGGCGATGCCTAATATTTTCAGTCTTTCTTTCTCCTTCTAATCCTCCCTACACTGATAACACAGCTTTCTCTGAGCATATTTCTATGCCGAGCTTGTGACTTAAAAGCGAATTTCCCAACTTTCTCCCACATGTTCTATCCTTACACCCTATCAAAAAAAATATATATATATATATGTAAACGATGTCACGTTTCAATCATTATATATATATATAAATATAAATTAATGAAACGTTTGTAACGTGACGAAGTCACAGGTTTTTGGATATTAGGATAGTAAATGAGGGAGAAAGATTGGAAATACGCTTTGAAACATATATATATATATAATTAATGGGGAAAGGACAGAGAGATAGAAAGAAGATGACTTACCTGAGGTTCATAGATGGTAGACACCTTGTGAGGTTTAGAGAACTTGAATTTTCGGAGGCACCGCCACCTTCATCAGAAAGTTAGGAAGACATTTCCAGTGATCGGCTAGCCGACGACTATATATATATATATATATATTGGACTGGTGATGAAGGATAGAAAGAAAGATAGATACCTTACAGAACCTTCAATTTTCCTGTTGCCTGCCTGAACACACCATCCAATTATGCCCTCAGGGGACTCACATCTGTTCTACTTGGGACACCAACTGCATCTTCAATGCACTGCTTGACAGGAATTACCCCACTAACAAATAGCCCGAATTCTTTCCAAATAGCTAGTCCCATCTCAGACCGATAACACACTATTTTCACGGACTATGTAAACTCAACTCTATTCTCCTTCTGGCCTACGCTGGACTGCAATACAACCTAGTAATCGAGAATATTCTCTCCACATTACCACCTGTCCGAGGTTTGCCTTTAGGAGCCTACCCAACCTCAACTTTTCAAACCTCACATCCCCAGTCTTATACTTCCACCTACCACAATCTTCCTGAATCCCACCAATAACACTATCTAGAAAATTAAGGAAAAGATTGCCAACCACTGCAGCACAATTGAACTTCTAAAATCCAAATTTCCAAAACCACCCAAGCTCAGATCTACAATATTAGCAATTTTAATTAGTGCTTCACACTAACCCTCCATAAAGCCATACGCATCAATTCTTCAGATCTCAATATAATCCCAAACTCAAGTGTTTGCCAGCTTTACACCTCTCACACTTTCCTGTGTATATACAATATTATGGCATGTTTTCTTTGTTGCTTTATAATTTAGCTCACTTTGCATTTCGATCTTTCACCCCATCTTCTCCACAGTTTTGTTTCTCTCTCATTGTGTCTCTTACAGTTATTCCACCAAGGTGTTTCCTTTCTCTTCCTTTTACCCGATGTTCGAACACATGCATCTAATGCACATTCCACAATTCCTTGTTTGAATTTTGTACATTGCTTTAGTAATTTATTCCTTTACTTCTTCTTGGAACTTTTTCTTTATTACCAAACCTTTTTTTGTTTTCTTTACTATTTTACTAAGCCTTATTTTAGCTGCCTCAATTTTATGGTATAGCTGTGAATTTTCTATGATGCTCCCCTGCAGACATTGGGTTAAAACACTGTAGGAAGATTTATCAAGGTCTGGTCTTTGTCTGTCTCCTACCCTTTGACCTGTCTGGTTTGTGACCACCAGAAAAACTCTCAAGGGCCACGAGAGCACAAACATCCCCTCCATGATAAGATGGCCGTCCTTGGTAAGGCTTAAGGTGAAAGCATAATTTCATCCTCATTTGGCCAAATTCACTTTTTCTTACACTTCAGAAATATATAACATAACTACACTACAACACATTTACTGCTGAAGTAATCAGTGATGTTTTTCCTACTGCTAATTTAATAACAGATGTAAGGAACACAAAGAGGCAGAGAATTTTGCACTCTATGTAGACTCCACAGCTGCCATCTTAAGTACATGTCAGTTTCTAGAATTATTTTTTACTTAGCACAGCAGATTATTACCAGATGTACACAAGTTTTTGTGCTGCAGTAGATTACATTCTCAATTCACGTGGTTACTGTGCTTGAAATGTTTATTAACCAACATGCTATAACCAGCATAGGAGACACAGATTAATATTACAAATTTGTATTCTAGACAAATACTCGAATGCAAAAGGAGATACCAAACATTAAAAAACTTGGGGGAGGGGGAAGGTCACTGTACTGTATACAAAAACCCAAAGACTAGTCTACAACCATCAGTTTTTACACATTCAGTGAAATTACAAAATGAAAGCTATTCAAGATATTTAGACTAAACTTTAACAAGTTTATTCAAAATAACTGCAATTGAAGAGCTTAGTGCAAGGTGTTAACTCAAAAATGTTGTGGTTTTGAGTTATATAGTTAAAATGAGACTTATGGGAGTTTTCTACAACTTCCATTGCTACTTTTCATGAAAACAGCATTTTATGAGATACATAATGTGAAAAAGGCATTAATTCATCAAATGTAGGAAATTATGTCTGCACAGTTTCCAAGCAAGACTAACATAATAGTAGGCACCTTTTTTCATGTGATCATAGTAGAAATAATAAAGAAAAATCAAATTCACAGAAAATGAAGGTGACAGGGGTGTTCTCAAGTAGCACTTTTTACATCTTTCATAGAAACAGACCCAGAGTTCTAGGAATCTTGTTGCCTGGAATAACTGTGCACCTAGCCAAATAAAAACTTTCACAAATTTTTGTTTCCAATGTTTGATTCTGGAGTGTGTTTACCTGTATACTATAAAACAAGATTCCAGAAGTAGGACTTTTATGGTTGTGTATGATTTTTCTGCATTTGAAAAGCAATTTTGTAGACATGGCATTATTTACATTTCAGTTAGATGGCCACTATAAATAATGCCATAATGAACACTACAGTTAATGTCAAGGATTTCAGCTCAGATTTTATAACAGGAAGTCTAAATAAAATATTCATTTTTCAGAGATTCCTTTAGCAAAGCAGAGAGGACATTCATAACAATTTATATCATGAATTAAATATGTTCATTCCTACCAAATGAAGCTATACTTTAGGTAAAGAAAATTGTGTAAATAGTTTGTGAATTGTATTACTAATTTAATTAGAGAATAATTACTTATATAACCAGTTAAATTGTTATTGCTAAGCAATTTAGTTTCCAGAATATGTTTAATCAAAAACTTTCCTAAAATGTTTCCCAGCGTGATGTTAACACCTTTTTGCACTTTGGTTCATATAGTATTCATACAGCATTAGGCATTGGCTCAATGCCACCTTCTTGCATAAATAATTTCAATATTTTGCAGTTATATTGAAGCTATGAGCACAGATAGTGCACCAATCTGATCAGGTGATAAAAAGAAAGTAATATTTGAAAAAATAGAAACGATTTCAGATACATAAAAAGTTCCAAGCAAATTTACAAAATCTCCAATGACCATATTTTGAGTTAACACCTTGCACCAAGTTCTTCAATTGCATTAACACATTCACTACCAATGACACTTCAAAGCAGCAAGTTCAGACTTGCTATGGAGTTCTATCATTGCAGTTCTATGTAGTATTTCTCAAGACAAAAAATGAGAAAGCTGTAGGCTGTGTTGAAGGAGGAAAGCGCAGACACTTTATGAATGCCCAAGCTGCCTTTCTCACCCAAACTGCATCATTTTTATATTATCAATGTTTGCAATATCTTTGTATTGTCAGTTTTATTCACTTTTGCAATAAATGTTCCCATGCTAGTTTTATTGATTTTAACTATCTGAACCCAGAGAAATAAAATAACTATTTGAAGAGTCGAGTGGTACTAAGCTCTGGAAATACCTTCACCAGTACCAACACTAGTCAAACAATGAAACAACGATTGTCGAGGTTATTTGGCCTTATACCCCTGTAGACACTGAAATAACATTTCATTAAAAAATTATGAAAGTAAGATGGCCCCCAGTCATTTTACATTAAGTTAGTGACAGAACTTGTTAAAGAATTATGTTCCACCTTACAAAGACAGGCAGAATAGCCTAAGGTTACTTTGGTTCTACATCTTAATGATTTTACCATCATTCCAAGACATAAAACTATAAGGAAACCAATCATTATGGAGTTTTACAGAATTAATTTAATTTACACAAGTAACACTTTACAAAAACTCCATACTATCATCCCATGTACAGGTTGCTTACATTAAGCCCATAATTCTGGAAGTTTGTTTCAATCTGTTATGACTACAGCAGAAATAGTTCTTGGGTTCGCACCTGCACCCAGGTGGAAACCCCGAGAACTATTTCTGCACATCAACTATACCAGGAAAGCCTCAGCTCACTGCCACAATCAGCCTACCTATTATGTTGAACGACATTTACAGTTTGCACTCCAATTAATTTACAAGTGCTTTTTTTACTTTATTAAACATAATTCTGATACACAAAGGAAATTTTAATGTCACCAATTGGAGTCATATGCAGTTAAAGACTACTTTTCCTCTAGGAAAAATAAGAGTAAACCTAGGGAGTAATAGATTCATTAATCCCAGTCAGTAGTGTTGTCTACAGCTTTATCGAATCTTTTTGATTACTGAAAACAAGAGCATTTAAAATCGGGAAAAGAATTTAAATAAATTTAATTAAGGTAAAATTTTATTAATCTACAATACAGTTGAAAGCTCAAAGTTTGCTGAAACTAAAAGAAAGTCAGATCTGAAAGTAACAACACTTGAGAGAATGGAAGTTGTTATAAAAATGATCAAACAGTCTTAAATTAAGTAAATTATTCATGAAGAGGCCTTAATTGTTCATCACACAAACACCACAACAAAACACTAATTAAGTCCTGGTATAATCTTTAAATACCCAGAAACATCAGATTTGGGAGGGAATTTAATCTTTCTCACTCAATCTTCATACTCTGGCAAAAAAAATTAACCAGTCTTGTGCTTCCTGACAGCATCCAATAGTACACTAGCTTCTGGAAATTTTTCTTTCCGGGGTGGTCCCCTTTTCAAACCACTCCATAGAGAGACATCTGAAAATTTATTCATTGCACATAAAAGTTTAAAATATTGGATCCATAGAGGATCTAGTATAAAATTTGTTCCACATAATATAAATAAACACAATGAAGCAAACCAAATTCACTTAACCAAAGATTGTAAAAATAAACTAAAAATGTTGCCCATCAAAAGAACACAATGTCTTTCTAAATGTGAGCCAAAAAACTGAATCACATCTGCAATGAATTGAGTAAACTAAATCACATTAACATAATACACAATATAAAAATTAGTGCAATAACAAGAAAAATTCTTTAATGTAGGTAGTAGTAAATTGGACATCCTATTTAACTGAAAACAAATTTAATAAATCCTGTAGGCAACAAGTCTTGGGGAATAAAATTAAAACTACAGAACCATATTATTGAAGAATTACAATATGCTATAAATATAGTAAATTCTCTGGAAAAATCTGTACCAAAGTTACAACTCAGTTGTATTCAAATTGCTAAAAAAATTTATTACGACCTTCCAGTGGATAACTAAGAAAATTCCGTATTCGAAATAACCGCGCAAATTCTGAGTAATAAAATACAGGCAAATTTCAACGAAATTAAATTGAATAATTAATGTATGAAATACTAAATCTACATTCAAGGAAACCGTTGTATTAACTACATAAAATCAAGAGCTTTTAGACTTACCAGAACCATCGCTTTTTTTCAAAACAAATTCGAATGAACCTCTCCTTGGAGGCGTTGTGTTGTAGGTGAATTTTAGATTAGGCCACTCCGACTTCAAAGCTTGGGATAATTCCAAAGCTTTCCGCGCGAAAACTTTTCATGATTTACTGAAAGAAATAAAACAACTTAATACACTGTTAAGAATGTAACTGAATGAATAAAAAACTATACGTACCAATGCTCGACTGCTACACTTTCATCGTCGTCTTCACCTTCCTCGCTGTCTTTATCGCTCACTTCAACTTTCTTCGGATCTGCTTTCCTGCCACGTTTCTTGGGCTCTTTAGGAGCAGCTTTAGCGGCACGGCCTCTTCCTCGTGCAGGCTTCTTTTCTTCTTCTTCCTCCTCATCATCTTCGTCGTTGTCGGCACTGTCGCCATTTGAAGCTTCAGCATCGTCGGCTTTAGCATCTTTCTTTGCTCTTCCTCTGCCTTTCTTAGCTGCTGGTTTATCGGCAGCAGCTTTACCAGTTTTCTTGGGACGACCCCTGCCTTTCTTAGGTTCAGCTTCATCTGCAGCGACATCATCATCAACCTCTTCCGCAATTTCAGTTTTCTTAGCTGGGCGACCACGAGCTTTCTTCGGTTCTGGAGCTTCCTCAACAGACTCTACTTCGTTCTGAACATCTTCCTCGACTTTAGCTGCAGCAGCACGCTTACCCTTCTTTGCAGGCATTATTCGGGCTGTAAGTGATACTGATGAAGCTACAATACACGACTGGTCTGAACGACGTTTTGGCGCCAAGTGACAGAGTCAGCTAACCGTCCCTTCCAACCGCTTCTTTTCAAAGATACTCTTACTAAAATTAAATTCTTTGTACTAGTGTCGCCTGGCGGATGTTTGTCTGAACTAACAAACTATAAACAATATTATATTACTGCAAATTACATTCAGATTGTGTGGACCATAATGACACTAAAATATATGTAAACGCAGAATATGTTAAAGAGTCTAATGAATTCAAATCATAAAACAACTGTCTGATGAGACTTATAACTAAAGAATTACCTAAATTCTCAGAAAAAATTAGCAATCTATTGCAATTAAAATACAAGGTTGCAGAATTAAAATATTTTTAGGCATATAGGGATATGCAAAATGAAATCGATATAATTAATTTAAAAGCGAAAATAAATTTAAGTACTTACGATAATGATTCAAGATAGACATTCACAATCTTAAAAATATATATATATATATATATATATATATATATGACTTCATTGAAAAAAGAGTACAACAACCAAATTATTCAGCAATAAATTTTTATAAGATATTATACAGGATAGTAATGATATTAACACAACGTATCATTCTGTTTCTGATTGTAAAATCTGGTTTTCTTTGTATTTTTAGATTTATATTCCAAATAAAGAGACGAAGCGTCGTGCTTTTTACGTCTTCCTCAATTAACTGCAGAATTTCTTATTTATATTTAATTTAATTAACACTCTCCGTTTACAAAACACTATTTGGAACATCATTCTTTTAATTTTGACAATGTTATTCTTTTATATAAGGAAGTGAATATTAAGAAAATATAATTTCAGAAATGCTGTATAATAAAAGCAACAAATTTACTGTCAATATTAAATATGACACTAAACAAATTGCATGATGGTTTGTTAAATTATCTTACTTAATTCTATCTTTCGGCTATGATCTTTGTTTTATATCTTTAGTTAATTATTTTATTGATGAGACCAAGATGGATGGTCGAAACGTCTACTTTACAATTTAAAATTTTCAGAATTTTGTGTACAAGTCTGTTATACTGGTCTTTATTTATTTGTTATTCACAGACGTTAAAATTAACTCTTTGCATCATTTAGTGTTACAGTCAGTTTGAATGTAGTTCCCAACAGCAGACCATATTTTAATATAGCCAAATAAGAAATGTCTATCATTTATCGATCGATCGATATTATCAACGCCAAATAACCAAACAATTATATTGACTAATTTAAATGTATTTTTAAAACCTGTTTAAGATTAACGAGTTTAAGTGAAAGCATGCTGAAATTTAAAATAATTAAATAACACCAGTAATTTGATGACTAAGAAAATTTTGTTTCATAAAGTGTTTTCGATCAGACTAATTAATAAAATAAAAAATGAAGATCCCAAAACTAAAAACTTTTCCCAACTAATTTTTTGTCGTTTATGATAAAGAAACAGCCAATAAAACCCCCCACAATACATAATAATATTGAACAGCAGGTTGATAAGCAATTGTAAAAGGCCTACATACTAAAGAAGGGGACAATAATTCCGTTATTCATTTATCAGTGTAAATATGAGACATACTTGCAAACGACAATCTGAACAATATTAACTATGACCTAATTTTATTAGGTAAATATGTCAAACCTTTTTCCGGAAATTGAAAAAAAAATTGTTCTCAACTTTGATCATCATACATATAAGCTTTAAAAGTTAAAAAATGAACATCTGTCTAGCTACGCCATGATTATGTAATATCATTAGTATAAAATGAATGTATTGAAACTTCAACATTATTGAGGCGATAGTTTTTACAACTAAAAGTTAACATGGTTACAAGCGGGAATAACATTGTGGATTGTTTTAGTGTCAGCAAATATTATTGTTTTATGTACATTTAAAGTACAAGTAAAGGATGAAATGATTTAGCATCTTACAACAATGTGACAGATTACAATATTCTGTAAATACAGATAATTATATTCAATGGCCATTGAATTTTTGGAATTTTTGAATTCATTTGAGTATAATGTAAGAACAGAAGAAATGATTTCAAATGAAGCTCAGCCTTTTGCTTATTGTAATTTATATTTGTCTAGGAACGATTGATGAGTTGACAATGTTAACAAATATGTAACTTACATTAAGTGAGCATGACCCTTTTTTTAATAATGGTAACTTTATTGTACATATTGGATACATTACAGTTCTGCGAAATATTATAAAGTATACAATAAAAAAACTTGAAACATGTGTAGCGGTAGCCACCCATCGGTAGGCCGCAAAAGTTTACATTTATGAGTGAAATTATTATTAAACAATGAGTTACTATAGAATTTTTGCAAAATGTTACAATTTCACAAGACAGCCAATTGTTTATTAGATCTTTTTCTTTTTAGTTTTCTTGCGGCTCTTCGTGGCGGAGGATTCCGGTTAATTTCTTGATAGAGCTTATTGGTGACTACTCAGACGTTGGTGGTGACGGATGTACGTAGTTTGTAGAACTTGAGTAACGTCATGTATACCCAGGTCTCGGTGCAAGATAATATTTTTGACGTACCAAGGTACGTCATTTATAAACCGAATGAGTCTATTTTGGACTGTTAGGATTCTTTTGATTTGAGAGTTGGATAGCGAAGACCAAATTGCACAAACATATTGCCACATAGCTAGATATATTAGCTTCTTTGTTCTTAGAGGGATAGATTGACTGACAATAAGGTGTTTGACGAGTCAGGCGTCCATGTGTTTTTCGCACAACAAAATCTATGCGGGCGCTCCATGTCAGTTTCGAGTCAAGTTTCAATTTAAGGTAGCTCGTTTCCTCAGAGCGAGGAATATCAGTTCCGTTGAGATGAATAGACAAATTTTCAGGTAAGTTCCTCCGGTAGGTAAATAGGATAAGTTGAGACTTTTTAGAGTTTATTTTAGTTCTCCATTTGAAGCACTATTAATCAACCTCCCAGGCAAACGGTTGTAGGTTATCCCTGGCATGATTTAGCATGACATGAGTTTAATTAACATTATTTTCATATATAAATTATGTGAATGCTGTTTGACAATCGCATGGCAGAATAACGTTTTATTCTTCGCTTTCTTTAGTTTTCTGTAAAAGTAATATTTTCACATATAATAGTTATTAAAATTAAATTAACGTTTAAATGGGACCAAAAACAGATAATTAGTTTTACAAAACCAAATAATTTAATACAACTACATTTTTCGGTCCCGATCTATGTATACACATGGACAGTCATTACAATTTAATTAGTAAACTACATTATGAATCTTCTTTTTATTAACTTGGTCTCTGGATAAATTATTGAATGATTTAGTTATGAGCTGGATATTATACGTGTGGAATAGGTTTCTCAAAGAATTATTTAATTGCTGGTGGAATGACATAGTAATGTAATTTGTTAAGGGTTGCGTGGGACTGGTGTTGGGGTATTGGGTCTTTATGTTTAAGTAATCTACTAATTACTTCAAGAATTTTTGTGTATTGTTAACTTTAGTTCAACCTGAAGGACCGAAACGTGCAGTTGTATTAAATTATTTTGTTTTCATTTTAATAATTGTCTATTTTTGGCCTCATTTAAACAGTAATATTTTTACGTTAATTTCCTTTTATTAAACCCAGGAAACACATAAAGTCAATTCATAATATTGTTGACAACCTTTACGTAGCGAGATATTTCGTTGTTCTCTCAAAGGTATTTAATTTAGTTAACTACATTATGATATACCCTGCTATTAAATATAAAGCGTTACGTTTTTGAAATAATATATATTTTTTGCGACCCCACAACAAACTCATCTCTCATCATTCGAAAGGGCGTCAGAATAGTACCCAAAAGCCCGACCGACCTGATGCAGATTTTCTAGGGTTTTCCCTGCTTCTGTTTTAGGTGAATCACTGGTTAGACTCCTTAAACAAATAAACCCTTGGCTACCTTTCACGTCGTCCCTTTTGTATTCCCTTCCTATGCTATTAAAGGAGAGGGGGTCGTTAATTCTCATTTAATTTAGGTATGCATTTTAGTTTTACTCATTTAATATCGCGTATATACTATATAGTATTAGTACCTTACCTCTACAGCACTTGCTTACATCCGATTCGGAAGGCATGTGTACAAGAAGCCTCCCTTCAAGACGAACATTTTTCATTCACACTTTTTTGATCCGATGTGTGGTTCTCGATATATTTGTCTTCAGATGTTTATATATATATATATATATATGTGTGTGTGTGTGTGTGTGTGTTTGTGTTCCTTCTAATAATATCGATATATTTCAATGTCTTCAGATAAACTGAACACCATGTTCCTTCTTATAATCTACTTTTCATTACGTTTTTCTGACTGTGCCAAATATGGGTATCTTCAAAATTAATATTACGTTTTAACTCCTTACTATGTAAAGAGAGGATATTATTAGTTTTAGATCCTCAATTGAAATTTCTGTTATGTTATTGAAGTCTTCCCTTCCAGACTTTCTTTGGCCTGAAATAGGGCAAGGAAAGAACCTAAATCTTCAACACACTGACGCGCCAATGCAATGGATTTACACCTATTTATATTCACATTTTATGAACCCTACATGATATCGGAGTGAAGTTGTGCCAAAATTTAATTTAAAATTCTTATTTTAAACCCTATAATTTTCATTGAAATCCGTTGATCCTTACTAAAGACAAGCTTCCAGACATACAAGGCCTTTGGGAAGCTGTAGTCGCTGAATATCCTACTTTGGACATTCCACGATGAAATGTGAAATTTCCTCATCTATGTATTTTCAAAACTGTGATGTATGTAATGGTGTTTTTCACGTGCTCTATTAAGTCTGCCACTGAATCAGTAAATCCGAATCTTAATCAAATCTGAATCTTGTTGGATTGTACATTCAAAATAAGATTTTAAATACGAAAATATCGTTCATGTGATTTTACTGTTTGGTTTCCATTTACAACCGTTGTATGCATGCACAAATTTAGTATCGGATTAGCTTCCTACAAAATAATGACCGTCCTATTACTGAGATCTAAGCGCATGATCAATTTTGTGCTCGTTTCCCTGTTATAAAATGATTGGATTTTTAAAAAGGTTTTGTAAGTAATACTATCTGTACACGAATATTGTATTGTATTTATTGTTAGTATACAATTGGGCGCAAGCCCGGTGGCAGAAACATAATGAAATTATATAATCATAGTCCTTTAAAATGCCTATACTCCTGAAAGAAAGAAAAGAGAAACACTATAAGAATTATATTAACTTAACACTTCACTTCACTTTGGCTTTAACATTTAAGTTCGACTATAAATAGATATTACTCAGAATAACCACTTTACTTCACACGTTTTCTGAGATTCGTCCTGAATTTATTTTCCTGAAGAGGATTTCCCCCAAACACTCCCACATGTATATTATCATCGATGGTCCTATTTAGGACGAGTAGAATATACATCACTTGGAGTCTTATCAATAGTTTCTTTTACAGAAATTTTTAATCCATTTTATTTCTAGAATACACAAATAGTTATCCTTATAAATTGTTATTTTTTATTGAATGATCTATAAAATTGAGAAACCTAACATCGATAATCACCTGACAAATATTTACAGATGGTTAAACTAGAATTCAAATAGACAAATGCAGGGGTGCTCAATCGCCAGGGCTTTAAAAGTCTACCGACGAAAAATGCCCACATTCCTCCACGAGATTAAAATATAAACCGCATTACCGTCCGTCACTCTTATAAGTGACACTAAATTGCGTTTAAATAGCAAATTCAACGAGCTAATTTAAAGCTATATTATATAATGCGTCGACATCCAAAAAATTGGCGACAGATTACATAATCGTTATTTTGTATGTTATAAATCAATAATGCGACATTTTCAAATACAAATTATAAATCAAGTCTATTAGTTAGCTAACAATATATTCATTTATTACATTTACAGCGTTTCGTCCAAAATTCTTCATTAGGTAACTAAACAAAAATTTAAAATACAATATAAAAATTATAGCTGTCAATATATAAAAAAACAGGCTTGCAAAATGTAAATGCTGATAATGAACGGATAAACTTTGTGAGCTTTAAAGGTGTAATTTTACTTAAACTGCATTTTTCACATTATAGTACAGTTCAATACCAAAAAAAACCTGGTCAAGTTGATGACAAGTTATACAATTCCCCACACCGCCCAGCAATTCTGAATACACTTGGTCACATGCAATATTCATTGAATTATGTAATGCTCAGTTCTCAACCTACCGTACGTGTTTTAAATAATTACATTATGTAAAATAAAATATGGGGCTTAAGTTGAGCTCGATTCTCGAGAATTGAAGTCTTACAACCCTCTCGAAGCAAGCCACGCCCAGTATTAACGGCGACTCAGCAAATATTATTACAAATTTCCCTTCATTGTAGCCACACTTTCAAATTAGTTTTAAAAATTTTATCAGTCACAAAAGTTAACAAAAGACTTTTCTTCATTCTAGCTACATTTATTAAATTTCAACATAAAATTATTTGTAATTTATTGCATTCCAGTTTTGCTTGCACCAATCACGTGTGAGGGGTTGGATCTGGGAATTGAGCTTGTCTAATTCCCAATATTGAACTTCAGGATATAATTTTTAATTCATTTGGGTAATCATGTGATGTTTAGTATAAGCACATAGTTGACTTTTCTGAAACTTGTCATTCACGTCGAAACTGTGTGCACACTCATCAAATACGCTGAAACCTCATAATATAATTACATTTTTGTAATTGGGACCGGTGTCGACGTGAAAATAAATTGTAAATTGAACTCCATTTCAATTTAAGCAAACAATAGTTAACTTTACCAGTCCTTATCCTATGTGTAAAGTTAATACTGACTATAGTAAAAATGAATGCGTTTAATTCTCTCTGTCAAATATCAACAGAAAATTATGCAAAGATTTTCTTTTTTTATGTATTTTAACGATCGAACAAAAAAGCCGAGCATAGTTATTTTAATATAAATTATGTGAAAGTATCATAACTCCATATCATATAATAACAAAACATTATTATCTGTTGATTAAGTTGTTCCCACTGTGACTTGGGACATTTGATATATCCAAGTATTTACATTTTTTTTTGCATTTTCATTAGCAATACTACTTACAAATTCAGATCTTTAATTTTGTTATTCGTTACCATCATTACCATAAATTGCATCAAGTAATTAACCATATGTTTGGAAACTTCAACAAGCTCCCTGAAACATTAAGTTATTGTTCAGTTTTTTAAAATGATAAATTCATGCAGTGAAATCTAATGTGCTAAGTTGCTAAAAACCGGTTGTTGATTTGACTTTAAAGAAACCAAAAAAATCTTTAATTTACATCTAAGTCAAAAGAGACATTAGAAACCAAAATTAAGGTAACTACTTAATTGTGATTGAATATTGGAAAACTGTACAAATATAATTAACCACATTTGTATTGCATTTAAGTGTAGTTGGCGATCTGGTTGAGTCTATTGTTTAGCAACAAAGACTAGCTGTACAGCAATTTTGACTGTTCAATTGACGGCTGGCCGTCACTCGGAATGCTATTTCAAAACTTGTGATGAAGGGGTGATTGCCTCCGAAACTTCAAAACCCTGCAATCAACATTGTGACTGCCAACTTAACGTTCAAATAAACTACCAAATTTCTATCTCACTTTCCTGTCCTTATTGTTTTAATTATTCTGACAATGTTATTTTCTTTTATATATATATATATAGTAAGGAAATGACATTGTCAAAATAATTAATGCAATTAATAAAGACAGGAAAGAGAGATAGAAAGTTGATGACTTACCTGAAGTTCATATTCTTGAATTTTCAGAGGAACCACCCCATTCATCAGAAGGTTAGGGAAACATTTCGAGTCACGGCCAAGTTGACTGAGCACCCAAAAATTGCTGTGCCTAGCTTTTGCTAGTAAACAATAGACCCCACCAGGCACCCACTTTCTTTCTCATTGAGGGTCAGGGAAGAAGCAAAGAATTGAAGACACACATGCAAATATTTTGGTATGTGTGTGTTTGTTAGTATGTATATGTAGATCACTTTGAGGATGGCTGTGTTTGCATGTGTGTGTGTGTAAACTTGGGAGTGTATATATGCATCTCCCCAGCCCATCATCAATTCTTTGCTTCTTCCTTGACCCTCATTTTGAGAGAAAGTTGGTGGCCCTGCTGGGGTTTACTGCTTACTAGCTAAAGCTAGGCGCACAACAATTTTTGACTGCTTAGTCGATGGCTGGCCGTGATTAAAAACGTTTTCCTCGTCTTCTGATAAAGGGGATGGTGCCTTTGAAAATTCAAGAATCTGAAAACCTACATGGTGCCTGCCATCCGTGAACTTCAGTCACCAGCTTTATATCGCTCTGTCCTGTCATTATTGTTTTAATTAACCTGACAATGTCATTTAGGGAATAATTAAATTTTTGAACACGCATAGGGAGCATGGTAAAAAAAGGTAGGGAAACAGTTCTGAATGTCGAATTAATACGTTTGATATGGAACTTACAAATGTATTATAAAATATCTTTAATTAAGTGCAAAAATAATCACGAGTGTTTTCATTGGTATTATACAAATACTCAGTTTACTAAAACTGTTTCTGAAATGTGATTAATGCCTTTTTGAGTCAGGAAATTGCTTGCAAGTTATTTATCGTGTTAACTTTCAACAATTGACTAGCTTTGGTAATTTAGAATAAGTGGTGCATTTTCACTAGTAGTTCTATGAATGCTGGAGCCCAAAGCTGAAGCCAGCCCAGCCAGAATTTCATACTTTACTTCCATTTTAGCATCCCGTGGCCATTGCAGACAAGTATGGGTGTTCATGACAACTTTTAGGAATGGTGGTAGTGTATTCTCATTAATGGGCTCAATCTGTATTAAGATAATATAACCACTTTTAGACGAATCAAACATTCGATGATTGGCCATTTCGAGCTCCCATTGGCACCACTGCAATGAAAACAACAAAGTATGAAAGGTTTATGCTACATAAAGAAACTTCCAATGTTTTAAAATCTAGAATCCAATCAGCATGTCTAAATAAATACATTATTTATGACTAAATTGTGTATTACTAATTATAAAATATTAATGATGATAACTGAGAAACTCATAATATGGTTTAGAGGAAGACTTTTCAAGTATCTTCTGCTTATGAATTATTCAAATAACATTAACATTAAATTCCTAGCATGGTTTCATGTGTTGTTCTTGCTGTCAATGATAAGAAAACCTTAAGTTTAACGATATAATTGAGCCTGTACCTTAAAATAATTCATTTTTACGTGTTGTACTTGTGTTTCACAGTTTGAAAAAACACCTATACTTCAATCCAAAGTGAAAAGTAAAGTAAATAGTCACAGAAGTCATTCTTTTATGAACTTAAGACCAGTACTGTAGCAAGCCTCTTCAGACCCTGATAAATATTGAACCTCTTATAATTCTTTCACACAGCATATATTCATACATTTGAACTTTCAAACCAGTGAAGATGTACATTCAATTTAAGTGAAAATATATATTGTTTTTCTGATTTATTTATAAACCTGAAGCTAAAATGAAGAAAATCCCATGCTAAATTATAAATATCTGAATTTGTAAATACAAAATATGAAGGGATAAATATTCTTGATTTCAATTTACAATTTTGGTCAGGCAGTGCTACTAAAATTGTCTTGAGCCTTTTTTTTTTCACAAAGCTAATTTCATAAACATAGATGTGTTGAAGTTTCCTTATTTATTTAGAGTTAACAAATAAAACTAAGATGTAGGGTACATTTAAGGGCACTTCAGAAAAAGCATCTGGGATCTTTGTGCTGTCCTTGTCCCCCCTTTACTTCAGGACTGCTTAAGACAATGTTGTTATGATAAAGAGGTGAAAAGAATTCACTTGCCCAGGATTTCCTTGACGTTACCTTCATCAAGGATTCATTATCCTAGTGGGATGAATTGAGGGGAGAACATTTGCATTATTAGGGCGTATGGGGAATAGAAAATTTAATTAATTATTTTGCAAAGATCAATTACCTTGCTTTGAATGAAACTGTTGGAAAGGATGATAATGACTTTGTTGCTGTCTTCAATTGCCTGTAGAATGTTGTCGACAATACGGCTGCCAAGGGTAAAGTCCCGCTCATGGAGGCATAAAGAATACCTGTAAGGTTCTCCTTCCAGAAGAGGCTTCAACGAATCCATAACCCATTGGCAGTCATTACCACTGCAAATCCACAATGCATAATAATATGGTTAATCCCAAATTTATGCACTTGTTAATCCTAATCATAAATTTATATTGAAGTTGAAATTCTCCATCATTAGAGAAATGGATCCTTTGTGTAATTTAAATGATTTCTGAGACAAAAAACTATGGATAGCATCCTAAAGCAGACAAATAATTGGTATGAACCAATGACCATTTCATTCTTAACATTTTGCTCTAGTATCAGGGAAGTAAAAGAATTTTTACAAAACTTGTGTCAGAAATGACCAATATTAAGGAGAAAAAATATATTAAAATAAATGCAGAGGTGAACAAAACTTGTAATGTGTCACGTAACTGGAATACATTAAATTGAAAACCATCTAAAATTGAAACTGGTATACATATTTTGCAAGAAATCAAACACTTACCACACTTGGTTAACAATATTACCAAATAAGACATAAAATGTGCTTAGTTTGAACATGATTTTAGTTTAATTAAAAACTTTTTCTGTAGTATATAAGCATATATATGAATATATAATTGATAAATATGTACTTTTTAAAAAAAATGTTATTTTCATTTTGCTTTTGCTCTGTCATTATCATCAGGTATGTTATACAATGTATGTAGATTTACAAAGCTAAAAGTGGAAATATTTCAATTATATCACTAAAGAATAATTACAAATTTTTAAATGAAATTGGCAAAAGAATCAGTTGGAAGTATAACTAGTAGAGGAAAGTTGTAAATAGTCAAAATACTGCAGAACCTGTGTTTATAATAACGTTGGAGATGAAATAACAGGGAATAGAGAAGAAAAGCCAATATCCTCTTGTTGGAAGCAGAATATAAAAGTGAGCTGTTTCAAAAAGTGAACATTTTAACAGAGTATATTCTGCCGGTAAGAGAAAACTCAACCAATATAGTAGCCTATTTCATCATCCTGATGGGCATTTTCTGTATCTACCTCATTAAGAAATTTGACCCATCTCACTGTCAACAGTTCACAACTTTTTTTGGAAAGTTTGTTAAGATTTTTGCAATCTACTTTTTAGATAATACCTGCCTGGTGATAAGTATTTGTTATTTTTACCTATCAGACCAATTGTTAAGATGTTCTTATAATGAATTAATGTATTTGTATGACCTGGCATAGAATGATGTGGATATAATTTAAGAAAACACCTTTAGCTTTTTAGTGTTACTTCTCTAGTAGTTGAACTTAACAAAAGAACTTAGAATAATTGTACAAGTCAAATAGTATAGTATTATATTTTGTAGAACCTGTAGAGAAGGTGAGCAACTAATAACATTATATTTCATTCATAAATATCAGCACCAATAACAGTTTCCTCTGCTCCCACTTACAGATACAAACAAATGAAGAAAAGGATGTTATAGTGGACTACAAATCAAACAGTTAGACTCAATGAAATTCATGGTGTCTGTTAGGGTGTACAGACATGACTCCCATAAAATTGGTGACATTGTTCCTCTTTGGGCCATCTACTTTGCTTACATAAACTTTCTTATATAATTTTGGAGATACCAAAGGCAAGAACAGATTTTATGAATTACAAAGAATGTAATTTTTCAGTCTCCTACCAGATCCATTTTCAAGTAATTTAAGATACTTTATGTCCCTTGTTTACATGTATTGGAAATGTTTCATTATTAAAAACTTTTGATAGGTTCACCCGTAACGGAGACATTCATGCACTCGATACATGCTTACGTGCCAAAGTACAATAAGAGTTTCGAGGCATAGAATTAACAAATTAGGTTACATTAATATTCAATTACAACCTGAGTTAAAGTATCAGCCTGTATCGTTTAGGTGTAATGTTATGAAATTACTGCAGTAACACTGTTCCTATTCCATATGTAAGTTTCTGAATACCAAATTCCATTAACTTAAATTTGTGTTTATGTTACTGTACTTAAAAGCACTTTTCATGAAGAAGTACTTTTATTTAAATCTAAATTAGTAGTTTAATTTAGTCTATAATATTTGTAAAATACTTAACTATTATTATCATAATACTTGACTTGTTATATTATTGTATCTCAAGATATTGCAGTAAATAAATACAATACCCATTAACTTCATTTCATCATAGTTCCTCACAAGCATAGGTAGTTTGCCGCTTATGCCAGACTTAAACCCAATTTATTTTTACCTGTAGCAGACGAAAGCGTCGAAAAGCGATGTCTGTCGGAGTCCACTTCGCAAATTTATCTTCCGCTTGACCTTGTAGAGATGAACCATGTATCTGAGATGGTAACGAAATCTGATTGCGACGATACCGAAGGCAACGATGCCGGCACACACGACTCCCAAAGCAACAGACACGTCGAGGACTATTGCCGACTTGGGCGGGAAGCACCGTTGTAAGTCATCGGTTACTTCTAGGACGTTAACACCACGAAACTTTTGCGGCGTCGCACATTCCACATAAATGTCCATATTGCGTACTAGGTTCTGCAAGGTGACGATGGCACAGTCACCACAATCGAAAGGGTTGCCATCAATGAACAAAAGTCTTCTGACAGCCTGCAGGGACTGCGACATGGGTTCGGTTATTACTCGGATGGAGTTGTTACTTAGGTCGATTGTTTGCATCTTACTAGTGAAGAGGTGAGCATTGTTCCAGCCACGAACACCGTTGTTGGAGATGTCAAGGAAATAGGCACTTTGAGACACCACAACGCAGGCTTCCAGGTCGGTAATGTTGTTTCCAGAGATTACTAGACTGTCGGCTAATACACGAGGACAACGCGTAAGTGCGTCGTTGTCGGAGACGTCGAGGATCATTAACGAACTGTTTGCGTGAAGCAGTGTTGAGAGAATGTCAATGTCGTCGTCGCGTAACCGGTTTCCAGACAGCATCAACCGAGTTAGGTTTGTACCAGCGACGACATTACGGAGGTTGAAGACATCGCTTAGGTTGGAGGACTCGATAATGAGTTCTCTTAGTGCGGGCATTGGTGGTAAGGAGAGCGTCAGGATTCCGTTGACAGACAGGTCCAAGCGTGACAGGCGAAACAACCTGCGAAAGATGTCGGCAGAAACGATGAAGGGTGGCGCTAGTTCGCCACGACATTCCGTGTTGTGGTTCACCGTTAATTCTTCAAGGTCCTCCAGGTGTCTCACGAATCCCGGGACTCCATTCAGGCAGTTGTTGGTGAGTATGAGATTAGTTACGTTGCGTAGAATTAATGGTGATTCTGTACAGGATTTTAAAAAGAAATCTGTATTAGTGTTTCTGTCCCTTCGATATGTATTGTGAATCAAAACTCAGTTTTACACAACGAGATGGGCATATGGAGTCGTTAGAACGGGAATTGGTAAGGGTTCGAGTTCCGATAAGTTCGGAGAAGATATTGAAGAAGAAAGTGACAGTAGCGGTTAGCGACGAAGAAGAGCAGGGTTCTTAAGCAGAAAACGTGAGGGAGGCTGCTTGGTTGGTACTACCGAAAGTACAATCGACTCGCGTGGAATTAATGAAGCCCCAACTCTGTGTACTGTTAGCGAAGACCATATAGCAGTACTGGGCGACGGTTCCGTGCCGCCGACGCAGCTGGAGTTACGAAAGCCTTCTAAAGAAATTTCGGTAAATTACATGGTGACACCTGGGGACGTCTTTAGTTATGGAGCGTTCTTAGGAAGGAAGCAGTGTACCGAACCGATAGTTTTGGTCGTTTGTTCCCTCGTTGTGGAAATTACAATAGGAAATTGAGAATTTTCAATGTGTGCTTTATGGCCAGGATTACAAGGGAGAGTTATAAATGAAAATCTTAATTATTTTTTATATTTTATTTACTGTGCACCTTAAATTTTTTGACATAGTCTCCTCGGCGTTCAATGCATGTCTGCCAAGTGTTGAAGTGCCTGAATTTGCGCACCTCGTCATCGGAATGAAATTTCATCCCAGAAAGCGCTTCTTTTACGGGTCAAACTGTATGAAAATCACTTGGGGCAAGATAGGGTGAATATGGTGGATGAGACAGACATTCAAAACGCATGTCTGCAAATTTTGCAACCGTTGCACGAGCCGTTTGGGGCCGTGCAGTGTCATGTTGCAGAAGCACACGTGTCGATAGCAATCCACGTGGTTTTGTTCTAACAATAGTTTTTGAGGAGGGGTTATTATATGTCAAGTAGTCTAATTTTGAGGAACTATCCCCGCGCGATCATTTCCGATTTTGATGAAAGTTTTACATTTTTATTATGATACATTAGATGGACATCTGTAAAATTTCAAAATGCCTATTTTTAGCTTTAATATTGTTGCAGTTATTAGAGAATAGACCATGAAAATTCGTATCTAAGGTAAATATTATGCTTAGATTACGAAATTAATAACGAAACGTTACGTAAATATTATCCCTGGTCAGCATGGCTCCTCAAAGTCGCCATTTTTATACATTATTCGTATTTTCATTTCGAATTTTTATATAACTGTCTACAAGACGGAGGATTTACACCTTTGGAGACAATATACGTAAGTGAATTTGGTGCTGCAAACAACGCGCCCAAGTAAAAAACGCCAAAAATGAGCTTTCTCAGAGGGATAAATCATATAGAGGGGCAATAGATATCGTTTTATAGTTGACACCATTACAAATATCGGAATTTTCTGTAACAGAAAACGTATGTTTAGTTTTGATGTCTCGACGGATAAGGTCTAAAATATCAGGTCAAAGTCTACTGTAGTGTGCTGTCGATAAATATCATTTTATTGTGCAATAATCGCTAGAATAACGTGTTCTTGAATGCTATTTCACTTTCTTAGGTGCATGAGTTTTATATGTAAACTTGTTTGGATCAATCGCCTGTTTATTATTATTATTATTTCCATAAGGTCCTAGAGGCGGGATTTTCATTTCATTGCTCTAACATTAAATGACATGCTATGAATTTCTTAAGAGCACGTGGCGGGAAAAGTTAGTCATTTATAGAACACGAAGCGAGAGGGAGATTTGTACTTTGTGGATACGACCAAGGTATCGACATTTCACAAGACGGCAATTTTTTTTAAACTAAATTATTCGCAGTGCCAATTATGTATGTGCTTGAGTTCAAAAGGATTAATGAATACTGTTATTTAGCCACGCCCTGGATGTGTTATGTGTTTCAGACTCGTTAAATAATTAAGAGAAAAACAAATTTTGGTTATTTTTTTGTAAAAAAAATTGTGTGTGTTTGTTAACTGTGTATTGTATCTGTAGACGCATCTTACTTAGATGAAAATAATATCATTAGTATCAAGTTGCTTTGCCAGCGTAGAATTCTAAAATCAATTGGTTGTCATTATACACTTTATTGAAGGGGAAATATAATTTCTGTGTGTTTGTAGTAAGAAGGAGAATCGTATTTATTATAATAAGATAACTATACTGCATCATAATTTAATTATTTAATAACATTATTTAAATAATATTTTCCACGTTTACTTAATATAATAATAATAGCCTTTAACGTACCTGTGGGGAAAGTGGTGAGATTACCATAATAAATACTTAAGTTCCGAAGATTTCTCATGTAACCAAATTCTACTACAGAATCAGAATTGTTGTTTACTGATAATGTTTCAATGCTGGTGTTATTCAAACTTGAGATCCATCTAAAGTTCACGTCGTAATTTACATTCAGTTCAATGCCTTGCAGAAAATTTTCAGGCTTTTGATAAACCGCGTTTTGGAAATCCCAAAATCTCTTGTCGAAGCTTCTGTATTTGAAAATTGACAGAGAAGCTATTTCTGGAGGAACTTTGAAGCTTGATAAACAAGCGGGAATTCTGAAAATTGAAAAATGCAGCGTAAAAACGTATAACTCATATTATCTTTCTCATGCCTCATATATATTTAAGTATATGTCTATGGTATGTGTAAGATTGTTAAATTTTTTTAATGTAGCCATTAGCTAATTTCCCAGTGTTGCCCTGATATTTATTTATCCCGACCAGAAAAATGAACTAATTCACCTCATCTTTCGGCTTCCTCTCCATCTTGTCGATGGGTGCTGAAATCAAACTTAGCATGGCACTATGAATTTAGCTCAGCGATCTACAAGACCACTATTTTGTCGGGAAAATATAAATTTAATATCATTGGTCAAAGTCCGATGAAAATTTCTAGGATACACACAAAAGTTAAAATAATAACCGATATAATTATTTATTACCACACAAACTAAGCTGACATCCTACATTTTTCTGTTCTTATTCCTTTACTTCACTAAACTGCAATTCATAAAAACATTAGAAACTAATTTCCAAAGAAATATATTTATTAAAATATAATTTTAAATTTCTTCGTATTTAAAAATTACTGATTTTAGTTTTATAGCGGTATTTTGTCCCCGTTGTTTACATCAGCAGCCAAGGGTTAAGCAACCGACTACCGTCGTATATTTCATCATAATGAATTGATGTACTGGGTATATATTTGATAACTTTTTTGCACTTAACAAATAACAAAGATAATATTCAACTTGTCTGCATCCACATATTAAAATGTAAAAGTCCGGAAAATTCACTAAGTATTGAGGACTCATACATATCAATTTCACTAATATCGTAGTTTAGAACAGGGCTAGGAGTATCCATTTCGCCATACTTTAACGGCCAAATTTCAGCTTCTGTAGGAGTATTTTAATTCAGAAATATTTAGTTAGAAAAGAGCGCAATAACGGTTGGAGTTAAGCCTACGTAATTCAGAAATAAATGTGATTTTATTAATTTTATCTATACACTTAAATTTAAAGAAGCGAATATAATCATCAATACACCTTTAATGAAACGGAAATTATTTTAAGCATTTAAATTAATAATTTAATAACCCTAAGTTGTTCAAATTTGCAAGCAATGTTTCTCTGCGTGTCCTGGGAGATTATTATGAAGATTTGATAGGATCTAAATTATGGCCAACATATAATCTGCCGAAATGCCGTATTTACCACATTTTTTTGCACGAATTCGTCGTATTGCAAGGTACACGCCGGCCGATTTCTGGAGCTGCTATGGGTGAGCTAGTTGTGGGGCTCCTGGCATCATAGACGCACTGCTTCACCCAAACGACTAAGTGGTTAGAGTCGTATTAATTATTTTTTTCCGTTTAATAAAACATCAATAAATAAATGCCCTTGCAACGCTGAATAATCATGTGAAAATAAATAAACAACTAAAAAAGTATATCACAAATAAGTAATAATTTCAAATAATCAAGAAACGAGATTTACGTAGGACTGAGTTACTAGTCAGTTATATACATGTAGATATTAGTGGCCTAAGAAATTTATCAAATATATACCCAGTACATTTAATACTGAATAGCTCAGAACAATAGGAAAGCATGGATAACAGAAGGAATAATAAAAAGGATTGATGGAAGGCGTAAATAAAAAAAGCAAGAGATGAAATTGGTACAGAACAGTACAGAATGAGTTAGATAGGCTTGGATCCAAGAGAAATGCAAAGTGGTTGAGGATTTCATGGGGAAAAGGAAAATGAAAGAAACATTCGGAGAGAAGAAAAATACTAGCAAGAACATGAGGAAATTAGATGGGAAGACAATTATAGATAAAGAAGACAAGGCGGAAAGATGGAAGGAATATCTAGAAGAGTTGTATCATGGTGGAAATCTAGATCAGTCAGTAATAGAAAAAGAAGAGTAGATGGATGATGAAGAGCTGGTGGACAAAATTTGAAGGATGAAGTATGATAGAGCGCTGACTGATCTGAGCAATGGTAAAGCGACAGGACTTTACAATATTACAAAGGAGTTGATAAGATCATCGGCAATTCATGGCTGTTCAGGATAACAAACCCCTCTGCCGTCATTTGGAAGGGCGTGAGAATAGTACCCAATAGCCCGATCTACCTGATGAAGGTTTTCTAAGGCTTTCGCTGCATCTCTTAAGGTGAAACACGGGGTACCTTAAACTATAGCTCGGGGGCCCTAGTCAACCCTTGACTACCTTGCTCTACCTTCCAGATCCCCCCTTTTCAGTTCCCTTCCTATGCTATTAAAGGGTAGTTGTCTGCAAACAAAAAGAAAAGAAATAAAATATAAATAGAATGCGAGCTAGGAGAAGATGAGTTTGGTTTTAGGAAGAGTGTAAGGACAAGAGAAGCAATATTGATTCTGCGTCTAATTTTAGAAGACGGGATTTTAAAACCCGTTTCATGACATTTTGAAGATGATGGTAATAACATATCGAGGAAGAAAAGCTATCCATAACTTCCACAAAGTAATTAAAATTGAAGGGCAAGAAACAAAAGCAGAAATCAAGAAAGGACTAAGACAGGTGATAAAGAAAGTTAAAAATGAATATGGAAAGGGAATCAAAATGTAAGGAGAAGAAATCCGGATATTGTGGTATTAAGGGAGTCAGAAGAAGCCTTGTAAACCATAATAAATGGAATGAACGTGAACCATGAGGAAGAGTAGAACATGATGACAAACTAAGGTAATGGAGTGTAGTAAGGGAAATTGTGGAATAACAAAGGGTGTTAGATTGGGAAGGGATATTTTGAAAAAGTTAATAAATTCTGCTACTTGCGCGGCGTAATAGCTAGGAATGGTAGAAGTATAGTAGACATAAACAGTAGGATAGCAAATGCAAGAAAGGCTTTCTCAAAAAGAGGAATTTACTTAGGTTAATATAAGTGTGAATATTAGGAAATCGTTGCTAAAAATGTTCGTATGGAGCGTACCGGTTATATGGGTGCGAAACGTTGACAGTAGGAGTAGCAGACAGGAAAAAAATAGAAGATTTCGGAATGTGGTGCTATAGGAGAATGCTGAAAATCAGATGGGTGGATAGGGTAACTAACCAGGAAGTTATAAGCAGAATAGGGGAAGAGCGAACAATTTGGAGGACACTGACCAAGAGGAGGGATAGATTATTAGGCCACTTTTTGAGTCATGAGGGTCTTGTAAAATAAGCATTAAATTGAAGTGTGTGGGGGTAAGAACAGAAGAGGGAGGCCAAGGATGGAATATGCTTAGAAGATTACGGAGGATGTGGGATGTGCTAGTTATGTGGAAATGAAAAGGCGTGTGCAGGATAGGATACCACGGAGTGTTGCGTCGTCTTTGGACTGATTACCACAAGAACAACAACTTTGGATGTAAAGGTTGATACTGTATACTGATACGAAGAACTTACCGACTTTTTTCCCAGCACTGTCTGTCGACAGTCAGTCTCCCTGTCGGCGTATCCGGATAGAAGTATACGGTTTCTGTGTACCCGTTTCCTTTCCTCCAAAAGTAGTCTATACTAGCACAGAAACTGTACGTAGTTGGAGTAGAAAAAAATGTTTCGTTGTGACGTTTAAACACCACGTAGGTCTCTCTCTTTCGTCCGTTTGTAGGGAAATGGCATGTTACACCTTTTATGTTCAAGGTACAGGCTCGTAGGTCTGCAGTTAGGTTAAATGCGCACTCCAACCCAAATACTAACCCTACGACGTTTAATAGAAACAGAAGTACGTACGCCATGGTGCACTTTAAAGGAAATTCACGAGTACCGACAGAATGCGAACAGCTTATCTACTACCGCGATATGCGCTTCCCCGAAACGATAAAGCCGTCGGAAATTTTATCTTAGTGTAATATAAAAGATGTTCACATAGGCCAAGAAGAAGAAGAGTTATGTCAGTGGTTAATATTGATCAGAATGAAAATCATAACTATGTTAAAAATATTTTACTGGCCAACAGCTATCCTCTTGTCTTTACGAGGGTAGTTTGATAAGTTTGGTAAAAATGTAACAAAATCTGTTTTATAAAACTTATTTTATTTCTCAACATAGTCACTTTCCTTGGCTATTCTCTTGACCCAACGAGTTTCCAATATTTTCAACTCATCGCAAAAATAGTTTCTGTCAAAATCTGCCACGGCCTCGATTATTTCGTTATTTGGTAGAAATTTCTTCTCAACAAGCCAAATTTTCAAGTTGAAGAACAAGAAGAAATGACTTGGTGCTAAGTCTGGTGAATAGGGTGGATGAAAAAAAATCGAATCCCAACTCTTACACTTACGCTATTGAGACTGCTGCTCTGTGCGCGAAACAGTACTTTCTTACGCGTCAATCTTGGTCGTTTCTCAATAAGAGAACAAAGAAGCACAATGGAGCCCAGTTATGGTTATACTAATTTCCAAGAAATCCCAAAAGACAGTGGCCATAACCTTTCCAGCTGACAAAACGGTCTTCTCTTTTTAGATGAACTTTCACCAGCTTTTGTCTATTGTTATGATTGTCTTTTGGCCTCTGCAGTGTAGTGATGGATCAAAGTTTCATGGACGGTTACAAATCTACGCAAAAAGTCTTGTGGGATACGCCTAAACATTTCTAGATTCTTCGTTGAAAGTTCTTTCCGAATCTGTTTTTGGTCCAATGCCAACAGACACCCATCGCTCACAAAACGGTTTCAGGACCAGTTTTTCTTGAAGAATGAAATGCTTTCGTTCAGTTGAGAGGCCTACAGCATCAGCTACCTTACGTTTTTTTAGTCTGCGATCTTCCATTATGATATTGTGAACTTTTTCGAAGTTTTCCTAAGAGGTGATCTCAATTGGGTGGTCGGAGTGATTTTCATTTTCTGTGCTTTTGGTACCTCGTTTAAACTCATTAATCCAGAAGTAAATGTTCTTCAATGCTGGAGCAGAGTCCGCATAAACTTCATCCAATTCGGTTTTGATTTGTGCAACTGTCCAACCCTTCAAATGAAAGTGTTCATTAACAGCGCGAAATTTGTTTTCTTCCATTGTCTCCGCATGACTAATCGTCGTAGGAAAACATGCTTCATGAAGCCGTTCTCTCTTGTTTCATGAAACGCCTTTTCTTCCTAGTGTGCACGCCCCTGTGTTATCTTATGTATCGGTTTCATGAAATATGAAACGCTGTTTCATGAAACAAGTTTCTTCGGTGTGACCCGGATCGCATATATTACAGAAGGCTGCCAACAATAAAATATAACTGGCATATGTTAAAAACTTCTAGGAATATCCTTGAAAGGCTCATGTTTATCAACAATGGCGCGAAAGTAAAAATTTACCACTCTTTCATAAAAATCGTGTTTACGGATAAATCGGCTGCGTTCGAGCCTATTTGAGTGGAGTGAATTTAGTGTTATCTACTAAAGTTATCAACAATTTTCATCCGAGTTGATGAAAAGTCGAGATATATAATCGCGGAGCTCTGCCTTTGGTGACAGTTACGTGAGTAGAATACACACACTATAGTTATATTACACCAAACCACGTAAATAGAAACGGGTTAGTTTCTGTATTCAATGGAGAGCTATAAATATTATCAGACATGAATGAGTACTGTAATTCAAATGGCACAAACACCGTGTTTTTAAATCAACATGAGCAATGTCAGCATATTATGCAAGTATAAAATTGTTCAAGTCAACACATGGAAAATAACCTGCCAATGGCACCAGTACTACAAAACACCAACATGACTATACCGCAAACTATTATGTATTATCAACCTAACCCGAATCAGCAACAATTGAATCCACAACAATTCAACTACCAGTCAACAATCAACTCACATCAAGAGCCTGACCTTCATGTAAACTCACAGAATATGGAACAAGGCAATCTAACTTCGGACACACTTCCCGCTCTATCAGAAGATGAATGCGAAGAAGATACATTTGCAACCACTCATCCATGGCAAGTTATAAAAAAGGAAATTTCATCATACGAAAGCTGTAACAACTGCTGCTTCAGAACCTTCAATTCCTACAGCAAACCGTTTTCATCCACTAACAAATGTACCCACTGAAAATAATAATCCCAATTCTAGTACTGCTCCCAAAGACCCAAATCCTCCTCCCATTTTTATTTATGGAGTAATAGACTACAAAAAGATGATCGAGAACCTATCCAAAGTCGCGGAAGAAGATACGTACTACAGTAAAGCACTTACCAACGACACAATTAAACTAAATGCTCATACTGCTGATACCTATAGGAAACTTATCAGACATCTTAATGAAGAAAAAAAATAATACACCACACTTACCAATTGAAGCAAGAAAGAGCGTACAGAATAGTTATTAGAAATCTTCGCCGTTTAATCCCTATAGAGTTAATTAAACAAGAAATAAAAGCAACGTTATGAATATTCGGCATAGAACTAGCAAACAAGCACTGATGTTATTCTTCGTAGACGTAGAGTCTAAGAAAAATAATAAAGAAATCTACAACTTAGAATTTATAGGCCATATGAGGATAAGCGTCGAACCCACGCACAATAAAAGAAACAGTATACAATGCAGGAGGTGTCAATGTAACGGACACTCTAAGTCATACTGCACACGACCATTCAAATGTGTTAAATGTGGGGGGAGCCACGATTCAAACTTATGTAAGAAGCCTAAAGATACACCACCCAAATGTACACTTTGCGGAAACAAACATCCATCTAATTACAAATGCTGCGAAGTTTACAGAGAACTACAAAGCTCAAGAACTAAACCAAAAGGAATTACTTACCAGCATCAAAATCAACCTATACTCATTCAACAGACAAACCAACCAATGCAGCAACAAGAAACTAATTTAGCTACATATGCCAACATTACAGCACGACGTAACGTAGCGGACGAAAATAGTTACATAAGTAGTCAACTAAATACCTTCCTGTCAGAATTTAAAGCAATGTTTAATCAACTTATTAATCAGAACAGTATGATATTAAATATGTTATCAACGGTCATAAATAAATTAACTCATTTATGAATCTCATGTCTTTACGTATTGCCTTATGGAACGCAAATGGTTTGGCAAACCACAAAACAGAATTAATAAGCTTCCTTCAACTACATAAAATAGACATAACGCTCATATCAGAAATACATTTCACTGACCGAATAGTATTTAAAATACAATTATACACAACGCACCACACCATTCATCCTGATGGGACGGCGCATGGAGGCGCTGCGATACTAATACGCACTACGATCTCACACCATGAATTACCATCTATTCAAACAAATTAAATTCAAGGTACAGTAATACACCCAGACATGCAATAAATAATGACGAGTATGAAACTCTGTTCAATTCATTGGGGAATAGGTTTATAGCCGGCGGCGATTGGAACGCAAAGCATGTTAATTGGAGTTCAAGATGCACGACACCAAAAGGCAGAAACCTACTACTAGTACTCGTTAACAACAACCTCGATCATTTGTCAACTGGAGAACCAACCTATTGGCCATCCGACCACAATAAACTACCAGATCTGCTGTCTTCCTTCGTAGTCAACGGAATTGCACTCAACTATTTCCATATTGAACCCAACTGGGACCTTTCATCCGACCACACTCCAATAATCCTTACCCTTAATTTTCATATAATTCTGAAAAGAAAACCACCTAGACTTGTACCCCCAAAAACAGATTGGACAAATTTTCAGCAATACATTGAGGAAAAACTGACTCTAAATATCAGAGTAAACGAACCTGAAGACATCGATAGTGCAGTACAATATTTTAGCAATACGATCCAAGAGGCAGCATGGAACAGTACGCCTACATCAACTTTCAGCAAACTCGATGATGATAATAAAGTACCTTTACAAATCAGACAGCTCATTACAGAGAAAAGACGTGCAAGGCGCATATGGCAAAGAACTCGGAGTCCTGTCGATAAAACTACTTACAATAGATTAACAAGATTGCTAAAATCAACACTACAGGATCTACGCAATTCTATATTTTAAAGATATATAACCACTCTCTCAAAGGACGATCACTCTGTGTGGAAAGCTACCAAAAATTTTAAAAAACCTATAACCATATACCGCCGTTAAGGAAACAAGACGGAAACTGGGCACAGACTGATGAGAAGAAAGCAAATACTTTTGAAGAACATCTAGAAAAAACTTTCAGCTCTCTAGAACGCAACCCTAACGTTAATGATCCCAACATATACACGTTTCTGGATGCATCTTGCTCGACTCTTCCTATCAAACGATTCTCATTATCAGAAGTTCAACAAGAAATTAACTCATGCAATATCCATAAATCTCCTGGGTTTGACCTCATAACAGGACAAATCCTTAAGCAATTACCACGGAAAGCAATAATACTATTAACCACCGTTTATAATATCGTGTTAAGAGCAACCTACTTCCCCAAATCTTGGAAATTCGCACAAATAATACTGATGCGTAAACCCGGTAAACCACCAAACTCTACCTCGTCATATCGGCCCATAAGCCTACTACCACAACTATCGAAGATATTTGAAAGATTACTGCTCAAAAGACTAGAGGTTGATATCAACCTGGATGAGATACTACAGACACATCAATTTGGATCTCGCTCACGCCACTCTACAATACATCAGTGCCACAGAATTGTGAATGAAATAATAAATGGCTTAGAAGAAAAAAAAGTTTGTGTTGCAGCTTTCTTAGATATTGCACAAGCATTTGATCGAGTTTGACACGTCGGTTTATTATACAAACTTAAACTTACCATTCCCAACAACTATAATCTCGTCTTAAAATCCTATTTAAGTGATCGCTTTTATCAAACTAAGATTAACAACGACATTTCCACAATTCATCGAATTGCCTCTGGAGTACCACATGGTAGTGTTCTGGGACCACTTTTATATCTTATATTTACAGCGGACATACCTGAAACAAACAATACAATACTTACAACCTACGCTGATGGCACCGCAATTTTATCTGCAGATAATGACCCCCTTACAGTTGCTGCTGTTCTACAAAATAATTTAAATAACCTTGAAGAATGGCTGGACTTTTGGCGTATAAATGTAAATCCTAATAAATCAGTGCAAGTAAATTTTACCACCAGTAAAACAAACTGTCCAAATGTCTCAATAAATAATACACCATTACCCATCACCAATGAAGTCAAATACCTTGATTTACTAATGGACTCTAAACTTACGTGGAAACCGCATTTAACATCCAAAAGGGATCACATCAAGAGCAAGCTTCGACAAATGCATTGGCTACAGAAAATAAAATACTCATATATAAGTGTATTCTTAAATCCATATGGTATCCAACAATGGGGGTGCACCAAGCCTTAAAATTCAAAAGTTATTCAACGTCTTCAGTCAAAATTCCTTCGTACCATCTTAAATGCACCCTGGTTCGTCAGCAACAAAACAATATATGAAGACCTAGCCATACCTACTATAGAAGAGGAAATACACAGAATCAGCACTAATTATCGTCAAAATCTCCGAGGACTCTATAACGAAGAGGTAAGCCATCTAGAAAATGAACTAACCTCTCGTCGCAGATTGAAGAGGAAGCGGCCAACAGATCTGTGAAGATTAATTTTATTGTATTCATGTATCACGGAGCGTGATCACTGGACCACTTCTCCCCTCATGTGTCAATCATCCATCCAATTTGCTAAATGTTCTTTTGAACAGATTGTAAATATCTTAATAAACAAAAAAACTCTTTCATAAAAATTTACCATAATTATCGAACAACCGTCGTATTTATAAATATATGAACATCATATTATCTAAGATTAACTTCAGTTTCAACCACGACAAATTTAAATAGATATAATAGAGTTATTTTAATTGTTTTATCGTGTTGTGGAGCTTTGTTCTCTAATCGAATACATGTATTTAAAAGGGTTCCATACCTGTATTGTTTATAACTCTAAACTTTCATTTTTCGGTTTCATTCAAGAAACCAAAGCTTGTCACCAGAATTAATTAATTGTTCGGATTGTGGTTTATGTTACAATGAGAAAACCAAAAGGGTATTGATTACGAGGATTAAAGAATATTAAAGAATATAGGTCTAATTTTAAACTTATAGAAAGCAAAAAAAACGATTACTGAACATTGCTTTAAATTTAATCACACTTTTGGCTTTTGAAACGTCCCAATTTGGGCCAGGGGACCTCTTTATCGTAAAAGAATAATTTCATAATTGTTACTTATTAAAAATCATCCTAACATTGCGAATATTAAAATTGCCATTGAAAATGATCTTATTTTAAGTTCTTTGGGTTTTCATAATTATCTGATTTAGACCTTTTCTTTACTTATGATTCTATTTTAAATCATTAATTTAATATACTACGCAAAGTAGCGTCGAAACGTCCAGCTGTAATTATTTGTCAAATTAAAATTGGTCTGGAAACTAAGACCGTAGAATTAATTATTACTGCAAGATGACTTCTCGCAGTGCAACAGAATAAGAGGCTTCGAAAATATATTCAATGGTCCGAATAGTTGCTCTCGCCATTGTGTGGATTACAAAAGTTTGTAGATTCAATATAATTTTTATTCCTCATACTCTAAAAGTTTGAAGAAGTTAGTCAAAATAATTTTTATATTTCATACTCCAAATATTTACAAAACGTACTTATTAAAATTACATGAAAATGAAAATAGGGGGGCCAAAAATGATTTTTTATGCAATATACTGTAATAAAAAACGCGGATTTTGTGGCATTGTGGCGTTATGAGGCGCAGTTCGGCCAACAACAATGTCTAGTCGGCTGAAAGATGGTGATTCCCCGCGGGAGAATCCCGCCGAGCGTGTGGAAAAAAAACGATGGTGAACCCCCGCGGGAAACTCCCACCGTGCGTGTGTAAAAAATGAGGGCGGGGAACCCCGAAATTTTGTGAAATGAACTTGCGGGGAACCCCGGAATTTTGGAAGGGACCTAAGGCGGGGAGCCCCGGAGTTTTGTGAAATAGACCTATGAAGGGGAATTCCCGTCGGAGGATTTAAAAGGGGAGCCGATGGGTGGCTCGGGGTGAGAAGTCAGATGAGTGGAGGAGAGGACGGACGTGGTCCGAGCAGATGGTCAGAAGGCAGATGAGTGGAGGAGAGGACGGACGTGATCAGAAGTGAGACGAGTTGAGGAGAGGAAAGACGTGGTCCGAGCAGAAGGAGAAGTGAGACGAGTTGAGGAGAGGAAATACGTGGTCCGAGCAGAAGGAGAAGTGAGACGAGTTGAGGAGAGGATGGACGAGAGCAGATGCTGTGAGAGGTGGGCAGAGACGTTAGATGTTTCGAGGAAGCAGATGAGTTGCGGATCTGGTTCCTTCTACCGTCATCGATAAAAATTCTGCAAGACGCCAGAGAGACTCGGAAACATTCGTGAGGTGGATGTTTGTAGGCCCAGTAATTGTGGGTAAGTTATTAAAAAAAGCTGTGAAACTTGCTCATTGCTCTGGTTAAATAATATTTAATCATTAATTTTTTTTTCTATTTTCAGCTACTGCATACTCCATCTCTCGAGAGACCCAAAATCCCCTGAGATTAAGCCCATGTAATCACTTTAAATTAATAAATGAAAAATTTTAAAATTTATTATAATTTGTTCTTTTGATTAATTAATGTTTTATACCCTAAAAAGTATATAACATTTTGGCGCCCAACCGTGTGAGCTTACGATCTCTCTCGAGGGTGAAGTACAGCAGAAGCTATTTTTGTAAAAGGTAATCTTTTTTAATATAACCTATTTTATATATTCTTTGTCTGTTTCTGAAATAAGCTCTGAGAAGTAACAACTAAAACGTTTCCAAACTTAATTCAAGGAATGTTGACTCAAACAATGATTTATTTCTTAAATCTATTATAACCTCACATAGACTTGATGTTAGTTATAATCGAGCGAAGATTTTCCCAGTGTATGCAGCTAACAAAGTTTTTTCGGACTTCCAAGAGGATGAGAATACTATCATCTAATGGTGAGTTAATTTTAATTTCTAATTTAACAATCTCGGTACTTCCGTTTACATATATTTTCCTTTTTGACACAGGCTATCGATAATTTTTTTTGAGTAGCAGGCTATATGAGGGTGATCTTCAAACAGGCAACTTCGAATGACGGGAGATGAGTTTGATATGGGGTCGCAGCATTCCCTTCTCCTTGTCATCACCAATATAAGGGGGTAGTAAGCTCACTGATCCAACGGGGTAAGCGGACATACTCTTACCGAATACCCAAGGTCATCGACCCCAGTACATCTTGAAAAAAAAAGTACGAGGCATTCCCAAGGTAAGTCTTGAAATCAATCTGGGGAGAAATATCTGCGAGAGAAAGCTGCCACAGGCATTTTTCTATTGGGTTAGCAGGCTAAATGAGGGTGATCCTGAAACAGGAAACTCCCCTTTAATAGCATAGGAAGGGAATTGACAAGGGGGGACAAATACAGGCTACATGAGGGTGATCCTGAAACAGACAACTGCCCTTCAATAGCATACGGAGGGAAATGAAACTTGGGGGAGGGGGGTTGGAAGGTAGAGAATGGTAGCCAAGGGTTGATAGGACCCCAGGGCTATATTATAAGTATCCTACCTGGTGATAATTTATCTTTTTTTGGGGAAGGGGGTATAATAAACACTGCATAAACACTGACAGCGAAACAGCAAAAATTCCCGAAAGTCTGACAAATCCGACAGATTACTAGCCCAGTGAATATTTCAGACAAAATTCTTCATTACTCGTGTGTATTTGTATGGAATCAGCTAGATGTTTAGAAATTAAATTTAGGAGTTAGTAAAGAACGATTGTTACATTGAGATTTAAGGCTTCAGTTATTACGAAAAAATGTTAGAGCTAGTTGAATGTGTACTGACGCAACATTTGAAGTCTCCAGTTTTTATAGGAACAGAATGAAGTTCAAAAGTGTCTTTCTCACTTAATATTTCACAATCGCAATTAAGTAAGGGTAACTTGAGTTGGCCACGGTCCGACATTAAAAAAGATGCATTTTAAAGTTGATCACATTCCGTTAGAAATGTCGACACACGTTACTTGCATCTCTTTAGGTGAAACACCCGGTAGGATCCTTAAAATATAACCCAAGGGCCGTAGCCAACCCGTTGGCTACCATGCTCTAACTTTTCAATTTCCTTCCTATGCTATTAAAATGGACGCCTGTTTCAGGATCACCCTCATATAGCCTATTAACCAAAACAAACAAACAGATTAAGATGTAAACTTGCGACGGAGACAAGGAGTTTAGAGAAAAGACTACGAGAATAATTTTAATGATGCATCGGTAAGCATAGTAAAATATATATAGTGTGGTCTTTGTTATATATATATATATATACATATATATATAGTTTGGTCTTTGTTTACACCGCAAAAATATTATTATAACTAGGAATTGTTAAATAATAAAAAGAGTATATTTAATTTGAATATATTCCATTTAATTATGATGATATTACATTATAAAATTTCCAAAAGAAATATAACTCAAATTAAGTTTTAACAAAAATATAAATTTACGAATAAAATGTATAATCAAATTGGCTCAGTCGGTAAAGCAAAAATAATCTATGCAGCTTCTAAATGGCTGCTCCCGGGAACGCGGGTGACGAACGATATAATTGTAATAAAAATCACGAATCAACGAGAATGGTTTAAGTGGAAACCGGGTAAAAATGCCGTTACCAGATGTTAACAAAGGCCTGGTGACGTCGTTTCTGGTTTGCCGTTGCCGGATGTTCATTTGCTGGACACGTCTCCTCTAGCGCCTCTTCTTCAGCTTAAATCTCCATCAAATGTTATCTTTTTGTTTTCCGTACTACAAATGAATCTTCTTTCTTGAACATGCCGAAATTAACTTTTACGCATGTTTTTTCCTCAGCTACTGCTCTCTCTCACCCCGACTTTCTCAGGACAGCTCCCCGGACCAACTGTCTAAATACCATGCACTCCAGGCAATAAATAATGTTGTAAACGGCGACGTTTCCCGCCTACTCGGCCTCACCAAACCACCCTCGTTTTTCGTCCTGCTGTACGCAAATAACAAAAACTAAATTATTGTTGCTTTACCCGTTTAATGTAGGGGTCATGAGTCACCACAATAGGAAACATTAGAAGACAGGTAAGCATACTGCGAATCAGATAAGACTTTTAAACGTAAAATTCACAGAACTTTGTATATTATTTCCTGCCAATTTCGTCACGCTAAACACCATGAGATCGTGCCAGAAATTGCTACTCATTACCTTTTATCTGAGAACATTTAAATTTCACATTAAATATCCAAGCATGACATAATGTTTGCACCCAAGATACTCAGAACAACGAAAAATTTCAAAAATGGAAAGTTGTGCCACTGAGAGATTGGCTTTATCGTCCTTTTTTAATTTTAGCAAAATGCAATAATAAACCTCTCACGAGTGTTTAAGACGAGTTCGTGTCAAAATATGATGCGTTGTGGGAGTAGGCCGGAGCTCAATAAAACATTTATTACGACGACGTAAACATTCAAAACATTCGACAGAAAGAAATATATTATGTTAAGTTCAGGATATGTTGTAAATTGTAAAAGTTAAGGAATGATAAGTACAAGATGTGGTAAAAAGACATTGCCGCTGTCTGTATATCCCGTTTGTAAGAATGCCATGAATAATTTTTAAGATGCTAGTAGTTTAAGGCGCGTTCACACGATAGTCTAGTCTAGTCAAGTCTTGTGCGAGGCAAAGAAAACCCGTGTGGATAGCGCCCTTAGTCAGGTGTAGTCATTTCGCCTCTCAGTCTTCCCCTGTCCTCCTCTTCCCGGCAAACCCAAGGCACGTGGACCATTTCTCTACCTTCCAGCGACCGCGATGGTTCCCAAACGCCTTTTAGCGCATTGAGAATCTTGGCAAAAACCCCGACACTTCAGCTTTCATAAGTTCAAAAATATTTGAGATGATGTTGTATTGATAGTTGCAAAGTGTTATAGAACGTTCGTTACTTCTGCAGAATTTTTCTAATGGACGTTCTTCAGTAGCATTTTGTAACATTTGAAATGTATCCGACTATAATCCAATGTAACATTGTTATACGACCTCAGGTATTTTAAGTAGACTTCTTTTAAATAAAATATTTTGTTTGCGATAGTGTGATCAGATACTGGGTTGAACTTTAATGACATCTCAGTATGCCAAGGTCACATTCCCAAAGTAGTTACTGGAAAAATAACACGAGAATGAGGAAGTAACGTAATGCAGGTCCTCCATCAGCATTTTACAATATGGATTATAATGCATATAACTTGAATAATTCTCAAGATATATAGGGTTTAGAAGTCTAATTTTGGAATAATTTCGGTAACAACAACAAAGAACTTTAGTGTGATGTTCCAAAAAAGTTTAAAACTGTGGTTCTGTTGACCAGTTGTCGGCAGGTTCCTCTGTTTCATAAGTAATTGCATTTTGCTAAAATTAAAAAAGGACGATAAAGCCAATCTCTCAGTGGCACAACTTTCCATTTTTGAAATAATATCTGGATGATGTTGATGTATTATATGCCCCTTATTTAGATGCCATCCGCAACAGAAGTGGCCAATGGTAACTTTTAATCATTTATTGAACGTGGCTGGAATAATTTGAAGAATAATAATAGATTTTGAAAATAGCGGAGAATAATCGAACTGATAATAAATTATTTAACCCCCCACTAAGAAAATTTTTAGACAGTCTTTTCAAATAATTTTCTGAATTATCTTGAAAAAATGTAGACCGAAAAGATCAGTGGACTACGAAGATGCAACAGAAAGTGAATTACAAAGAAGTAAACAAAAAATGTAAACATTATAAAACTCAATATTACTGTGAAACGTGTAATAAATTATTTTCTTTTTCGTATCCATACAAAAATAATCTTTTAAAAATGATTTGAATAAGTCTTAAAAACAGTTGATAAAAACAAAATAATTTGCGTATGCTTTATAATATAATGAATACGCCTTACGATATGTGGCGCGGGTCTTTTATTCACAGCAAAAGTTAATTTTTCGGCGTCGAAGAACCACATTCCGTAGAAATAAACTTGAAAAAGCGGTCGAGAGCGGAATTAACTATAGGAGACTTTGACACTCATCTGAACGGAATTATGTGGCTCTATGCAAACCAGAAGGAGCGGGCGCATCTGCTGACTCGTAATCTTCAGCCCCCTTCCTGACTCAAAGACAGGATTAGTCAAGTCAAGTTTTACCTCGTCTGAACGGATACCATAGGCACAATGCAGTTAGCAGTTATCTACTCTCCCCAGCAGACTTCGATAGTCTGTGACTAAGACTATTGTCTGAACGACGACTTTTGCTCACACTCCCTTCCCCATTCCTCCCTTCTTCTACGGCGTACGTCACACGCCACGCTTTTCTTCCTGTCTTGTACACTGGATGAACCCAAGAAGAGTTTGCAACTTTAGTGAACTTTTATCTGAAAATCATAACTCTTATTATCATGCGAAAACTTAAGGGTCAGAAAAGGTAGTTGCATGAAAATACTTTTTACTTTTTGCGTTCTAAATTTCCAAATGATACAGGAATTACATCTTTTTTACTTATATTCAAATATAATTTTTTATACAAATCTAAAAACTGTTGTTGTCATTTGAAAATTCAAGTTAGTGATACCCAGAACTTTAATGGAAAAATTTTATTGAAAGTCGAAGTCCTGTCTCTGGTTATCAAGTACAAAGTAGACCATGATATTTCTACTGCAAAATAGTTTGCACCTCTAACAGTCACCTACGTCTACTCATGTTAAAAAGTTTGGTTACCAGTTCAAGTTTCTAATAGGGCAGGTGTTAGGAATTTGAAGGGATAGCATAAGATGCGTAATAACAAGAACCATTGTAAATGCATTGAAACCGAACAAAATGAGTTATATTCAATCATATAGATTTTTCAAGATCCGCTGGGAACGTAAAAGAACAAACTACTGTCCAACTATAGGAAACGTGTTTAAGAGCTAAATTCATCGTTTAAGATGGTATTCAGTTTAACTAATAATTGTAGGTATTACTTGGTTAAGTTTAAGACATACGGACAGTTGCATTATATAATGCAATATAAAAGTAATACTTTTTAGGGTATAAAACATTAATTAATCAATTCAATAAAGTATAATCAATTTAAAAAATTTTCATTTATTAATTTAAAGTGATTACATGGGCTTAATCTCAGGGGATTTTGGGTCTCTCGAGAGATGGAGTATGCAGTAGCTGAAAAAAATCATTAAATATTATTTAACCAGAACAATGAGCAAGTTTCACAGCTTTTTAATAACTTACCCACAATTACTGGGCCTACAAACATCCACCTCACGAATGTTTCCGCGTCTCTCTGGCGTCTTGCAGGATTTTTATCGATGAAGGTAGTTTGAACCAGATCCGCAACTCATCTGCTTCCTCGAAACATCTGACCTCTGCAAACCTCTGACCACGTCTCACCACACCTGACGTCTCTGCCCACCTCTCACAGCATCTGATCACGTCTCACCACATCTGATCACGTCCGTCCTCTCCTCAACTCGTCTGACTTCTGATCTCGTCCGTCCTCTCCTCAACTCGTCTGACTTCTGATCACGTCTCAACTCTCATTCCATCTGAGTTCGTCCATCCTCTCCTCAACTCGTCTGACTTCTGGTCCCGACCCACCCATCGGCTCCCCTTTTAAATTCTCGGACGGGAATTCCCCGCCATAGGTCTACTTCATAAAATTCCGGGGTTCCCCGCCAGTTTATTTCATAAAATTTCGGGGTTCCCCGCCATCATTTTTTACACACACACGGTGGGAGTTTCCCGCGGCGGATCACCATCGTTTTTTTACACACGCCCCGAGGGGGTTTTCCGCGGAGCACCCCCTTCGGGGTTTCACCCGCATTCAGCCGACTAGACATTGTTGTTGCCCGAACTGCGCCTCATAACGCCACAATATCACTAAATCCACGTTTTTTTTCACTATATATATATAGTGAAAATATATATATTGTAATGTAAAAACGCAGGTGCCTGCTGATTTTGGTTCTACAGTATCATTGTGAAGTGCAGTTGGCCCTACAACGAAGGAAGTTTTGTGCGCGACAATAGAGGCCAACAACAATGTAGAATTGGCTGAAAGTGGGTAAACCACCGATGGGGATCCCCCCGCGGGAGTTTCCTGGTACACATGGTCGCGCGGCAGACGGCGGCAGCAGTGTACACATGGGAAGCGACTTGGTCATTGTTGACGAGCCATTGTTGACAGTCGGAACAAGGCAGACTACTGGATTTATTAATAAGATTTCACTTTATTTCAAAGATGGAACTAGAAGAAAATAAATGTCTATGGTTCTCTTTCGTCGTTAAAAACGACAGAAGGGAAAGGTTATCTCGTATTCTAGCATCACTCTACTCAAAATTGTGGCATTGAGACACGAATTTTTTAACTAAACATTTACAAATTATGTTGCGTATAGATCTTTTGCTGTTAAGTATTTGGCCTCAAAATGAAGTCAAAATTTGACGCGACAAATTTTTGTGGCGACTTTACATTGAACAGATATCAGAATGACCAGCTGCAATACTTTATTGATCATACCACTACATTCTGGGTTATAAGTTGTATGGATAAGCTAAATTATCACCGCTAAAACTGATTTCACAAGGGATAAAAGTTGACCTTTGCATCTGCGCGTATGAGTTATCGAGGTGACAGACTGACCATGGAAGATGATCTTATAAATTCTGAACCAGTGTACAATGAGATTTAATATTTTTCACACTTTCAGTTGGGGTCTGGGTTTACTTCCTTAGAAAACATATAAGATTTAGCAGAGTCGAGTGCGAGTCATAAGCTGTTTTTGATGCAGTTTTTGATGGAACAATCTGCCTGCAGGAGTGTTTGGGGAACTTCCTCTAAACGAAAGAAAATTTCCAGTTAATCTAAGTTTAGTGTAGTGTAGTGCAGTGTAGGTAAGTGATCAGTGCTGCGAAATCTCTAAAAATATACTACAATGAAATATATTTCCAGTTTTTTTGTTTTGTTTCCTTTTTTTCTGGCAAAAACAATACTATTCTTTTTTTAAAAAAATCATTACGTATAATATGATTTTTTTTTGGTTAACAGGCTACATGAGGGTGATCCTGAAACAGGCAACTCCACTTTAATAGCATAGGAAGGGGATTGAAAAGGGGGGATGCGGAAGGTAGAGCAAGGTAGCCAAGGGTTAACTAGGGCCCCCAGGCTATAGTTTAAGGATCCTACCCGGTGTTTCACCTAAAGAGATGCAGGGAAAACCCTAGAAAACCTGCATCAGGTAGGTCGGGCATTGGGTACTATTCTCACGCCCTTCCGAATGACGGGAGACGAGTTTGCTGTGGGGACGCAGCATTCCCTTCTCCGTGTCTCCACAAATTTCAGGAGGCTATTGGCCGACTGATCCAATGGGATCGGCGGACAACTCTTGCCATATGCCCAAGGTCTTTGACCCCAGTACATATACCTCCTAAAATAGGTGAAGGTGTCTCGGCATATGAGAACTTTGATAAAAAATACCCAGAGAGAGTGCGAGGCATCCCCGTCATGATCAGGTAAGCCCCGCAGTCCCTCTGGGCTGAAGCGTCTACGAGAAACTCCCGCAGCGCCTCCCTCCACATGAGGATTCCCACTAATTTATTTATATTGAATAGAATTATACTTTCAACTATAGGTTAAATATGATCCTTACGACCAGTTTATTAATTATTGTTTAAGTTCTATGTATTTGCTACCGGGCAGATGCCCATTTGTAGATTTATTAAATACAAATATAAGTGTGACTTCATCTAATTTTCCTAGAAGAATTCACTATTATTTCGTGCTGGAGGATAAAGTACAGTCACAAAATAGAATTGTATAAATTCGAGTATTAGTGTGTTCATTTATCAATATTATTCTTTCCAATAAAAAATGACACTTTAAAACTAAATATAAATAACTTACGTAGACTTCTTTTCGTTTGTGTAGTAATTTTCTAAAAAATTTCGATCGTTTATTCCCAGTAATAAATCTCTGTTCTTGTAGTCCAAAATTTGCATATTTTTGTATTTTATCGATTAACAAATCCATATCAATGTGTGACACAGAAACGCGCACTCAAATAATGCCACGTCTTGTTGAATTTGATACAATTTGTAAAAAAAAAATCAATTTCACCACTGTATGGTCAAAATTATTTATAAAATTAGAACATACAGGAGCTTCCAATCTCTAGTCATACGTCCGTTATACTGGCTCACTTTATAAAGATGGATTTATAATGTATAACTGGTGTATGACGGAACTGTATGTATAGATTTTAATCCGGAGAATCGATTAATATCATGTGAGTGGTGATCGAAATCTCCGCTCTGTTCAAAGTTTAGAAATAATTAGGATTCTACAAATGTTTACTTATTTTTTGTTTTACAAAACATAGTGCTGTCAGGATATTTTCCTAGTGTATTTCACATGTTACGACAACATTTATTTATCAGAAGAATTGAATTGTATATATTCAATTTTGTCCGCAACATCAGGCACTATAATATCCTGTAAATACCCAAAGAGGACCACCGATAGTGAAAGAACCGTCGTATTTATTTAATTATACTTTATGTAAAATATTTATTCATTTAATTGGTTTTCAGAATTATTTTGCTATTAATTAAATATTATTGTATAAATCAAGTCATAGCAATATAGATATTATAAATGAAAAGTCCACATGATACGGCTGGGCAGTTTTGTATTTCGTCGATAAACAAACCGAGAGCATTGTCGTCTGTTGTAAAACGCGCGACACATGTGACACATACCTGGAGTCGCGCGACAGCCGGGAGGCATCCCCGCGACAGGTCATAAATCTCGAGTCGCGTGGCACTACGCGCGACACCATGTGTACGCTCCCATTTACCACAAAGTACCTCGTGTCGCGCGACTGACTGCCGCGGGGATGTCGCGCGACCATGTGCGACAATTTGGCTTATCCATACAACTTAAAACCCAGAATGTAGTGGTATGATCAATATAGTATTGCAGCCGGTCATTCTGATATCTGTTCAATGTAAAGTCGCCACAAAAATTTGTCGCGGCAAATTTTGACTTCATTTTGAGGCCAAATACTTAGCAGCAAAAGATCTATACGCAACATAATTCGTAAATGTTTAGTTAAAAATTCGTTTCTCAATGCCACAATTTTGAGTAGTGTTGCTAGAATACGAGATAACCTTTCACTTCTGTCGTTTTTAACGACGAAAGAAAACCAAAGTTATTTATTTTCTTCTAGTTCCATCTTTGAAATAAAGTGAAATCTTATTAATACTGGAAATCCAGCAGTCAGCCTTGTTCCGCTGTCAACAATGGCTCGTCAAGAATAACTTGCTCTTCCGCTTCCATTTGTTGGTATTCCTTTTCTATTCTTTGTTTTATTATTTTTCCGTATAATCTGCTCATTGTATTTGTAACGGCTATTCCCCTGTAATTCCCACATATACTCCTGTCGCCTTTTTTAAATACAGGTGTTAGATATGATTCTTTCAATTCCGCCGGTATCTCTTGTGCGTTTACATTTTTTATTAGCTCCCATATATATCCCTGTCTCCTGGTGCTTTTCCATTTTTTAGAGCTTTGCAGTGCTTTTCCACTTCTTCAAACGTTTATCTTATCGGTGATCCTATTACATTTAAAACATTCAAGTTTAACGCCTGTAAAAGAAGGCAGAGTTTTACTTCTAGGCAGCTGCTCATACAACGATAATACGTAAATCTCCACCACAGGCATCCATCTTTCCCCCGAAAAAGCGAAGGAAATCGACACTATTCAAGCCCCTCGTAATTCCCGTGCCCTTCGTCGGTTCCTTGGCGTTTGTGGTTATTATGCCCGATTTTTCAGCAATTACGCTTTTGCTATTAAACCCCTTTTAAATTTGCTCCAGAAACACACCAGCTGGCACTGGACTGAAACCCACCAAAAGGCCTTTGACAACATTAAAGCACAATTCTTACGTGCTTATACCATCAGCAACCCCGTTTTTAATAGGAAATTATATCTACAAACCGATAGCTCAGATATTGGTCTAGGAGGGATGCTGTACCAGTAGACGACGACATCTCACTCGTTAGCCGTGTTTTAAGGGGGGTGGGGGCAGAATTACGGTATACCACCATTGAGATAGAAATGTTAGCTATAGTGTGGTCATTACAAAAAACTCAGGCAATATTTATTCGGACAACCATTTATAATTAGGACGGACCACCTACACTCACTTTTCTTCAAAAAAGCTACATACAAAATCAATGGATCTTCAGCGTCCAGCAATACGACTTTACCATCGAGCATTGTAAAGGCGAAGAGAACCACACCCCTGACTTACTCAGTCGAAATAGTAGCGTTGATTATACCCAGGAAATTCTACAAGAATCCACACTACACCTGTGTCCACTAAATATTCAAATAGACTCACAATCACGTTTCTCAGTATAATATTTCATTCGTTATCAGGCACAGGACCCCATAATTTCTGCAATTCATCAATATAAATTAGGTAGCCTCCCTAATACCGTTATACACTACCAGTACATCAACAAGAAAAATAAGTTATAGAAAAACTCTAAGGGTATAGTTTTTAAAAAAGTAGGTAAGCAAACGGAATCATACAGAATCCTCGTTCCAAAGGACATTACCCGTAAATTAACAACCCATTTTCACGAAAGTCACGGACATTTTGGCCCGAGTAAAATATACACTTTACTCACTCTGTATTTTATATGGAGAGGCATGAAACGTGAAATACACCTCCCCCTGAATAGTTGTGACATTAAACACCCCAACCGAACTTTCGCCGGGGTGTACCACCCTATAGTACCCACGCAGCCCAATGAACTCGCGGCCCTAGATCTTTATGGACCTTTGCCCAGGTAATCTTTTGGCAATCGCTTTATATGAGTAATTTTTGACGTATTTACAAAATTTGTCCAAATTTTCCCCGTCCGACGAGCAACGTCTGTAAATTGTTTCCGTTGTTTACAAGCATTCGTAAGGATGGCGGGAAACGACCTTAAGTTCCTATCCGATAGGGGTACAAAATGGAGCCAATTACTAGGTACGTTAGGGGCTAGATCCATTTTCACTACACCCCACCATCCTCAATCAAATCCGACTGAACGAATAATGCGTGAGATATCACGTTTATTACGTATTTACTGCTCTACTACGCACTCAAACTGGAATCAATAGATTCCTAGAATTAATATTTGGTTAAATGCGGTGCCACATGAATCTACTGGTATTTCAGCACACGAGGCACATTTTCGAAAACCCTCTAATCATCTTTGGCCCGAAGTTCTTCGCACACTACTACCATTTCTACGGCATCAATCCCCGTCCCATAACGACATATTTTGTCGATTAAATTTAGCCGCCCGTCGGCGGATCAAGCAACAGAAAGCCACGACCTACAGTTTTGTAGTAAACCAATTTGTGTTACTTAAAACCCTAAGACTTTCGGACGCTTGTAAAAAGCGAATCGATTCGATTCCAGCTCCCAACAGCGCACATCTCGTTGACCTTCAAGGTCAGGAGAATGGTTGCCATAATTTCGCTAATTTAAGATCCTACAGATCAGGACAATAAAACCTTCGCAAGGGTAGGTCCATATGTTCTTAACTCTGTGTTTACAGCTACTTACTCAAATATCACTTTTACAGATCAGCTGTACACTCTTATTCCACGTGTAGGTCGACTATACTCCGTTCAGGTGCGGGAGTATGTAACATCCCATTACATGTTACGGTAATCCTAACGTTCTTCACCTTCATTTTTAAAATTATATATCTTTTAAAAGTATCTTTTATGTATTAGTCTTGGCTTAATATCCCCAAATTCAATATTATCTTCGTACAGCCGTGCCGTTGCGATGCATATTGCGTGACGCAACAATATAAGCGTACGGTCTCCCAGATACGCACAGAACGTCTATAAAAAGAGTGATGCGGACATCGTGTTTGCTCCGTGAAGCGTGGCGTCTAACAATGCGATACGCATTTTTTTCTTCTGATTATTGAGTCGCCAGAGGAGTTTCGGGACGGTAATCGCCGAGAGCACACTGGCTTTGGGGAGGCGTCGTAAATTTTTAAGTTGGAATTTGATTGACGCCACGGTTGCATTGCCTAAGGAGGCCCAAGCACTTAGTTGAAAAATAGCCATCGTCGAAGAAGTATCTATCCTTTATCGCCATCAACTGCCGTTCCCGGAGGAGGTCCTGCCACTGCGGGGCTGCATGGGCGCGATCGTGTGGGTGGACTGCACTTCCTGCCTGCACCTGACCACCTGACCAGACTGGAATAATAGGATCGGTCGTTCCCGGCACGCTGCGTGGGCGAGCGGGTCGAAGATCGATCTGTGGACTGCGCCACAACATAGCTAATAAGGTGAAATTGTTACAATGCATCAATATATCCCTAATTACGACATTGATCCCGAATATAACAATTTCGTTTTCATCATACTTCTTGTGATAACGTGTGTACATGGACCAAAAGGTTCTGTAACGTGAAGACTCCGTAGATAATTTGAATATAACTTTCATATCACTAGTCGGAGAAAGGTTCAGGTTTACTAATAAGTGGAAACTTGTTTTTGAGAATAGAACATGTTTTGGGAAGCGATATTTGTTGAGTATGGTTTGTTGTAGCGTTATGTCTTGTATACGATAAGTGTTAATTTTAAGTTTCTTTTTTTTTGTCTTTGGCGTGGGAGATATCCCTTGACCGCAATCATATCCTTAAGTTGAGCGCATTGACTCCGATCAGCTGACACGCTTGTGCCCTCTGCGCACAAAAACAGCTGACTTGATTAACTTGCATTACTGTGTTCAATAATAGATATTAATGTTTTAGGTTATACCTGATAATATGTTCCAAACCAGCTGGTATTAGGATCACTCTTATTGCCAATTGGTTTGCGGGTTGATGCTATTTAGTACGGTGACGAATAGTAATAATAATTGATACAAAAATCAATGATCCCATTGGATCAGTCGGCCAACTGCCTCCTGAAACTGGTAGAGACACGGAGAAACGAATGCTGCGACACCTCAGCAAACTCGTCTCCCGTCATTCGGAAGGGCGTACCCAATGCCCGATATACCTGATGCAGTTTTTCTAGGGTTTTCCCTGCATCTCTTTAGGTGAAACACCGGGTAGGATCCTTAAACCACAGTCCGGGGGCCCTAGTTAACCCTAGGCTACCTTGCTTTACCTTCCGCATCCCCCCTTTTCAATTCCCTCCCTATGCTATTAAAGGGGAGTTGCCTGTTTCAGGATCACCCTCATGTAGCCTGTTAACACCCCCCCCCCCAAAAAAAAGAAAACTTTCATATTTTGTAACTTATTGAGGGTAAATATTAATTGTAAATATATAATAAATACAACTTCAAGATATAATTTTACGAATTAGAAACCAAGATATTTTGTTGTAATCCTTCTCCTGCACTTTCCTTGTCCTCGCTACGTTCACGAGTGCTTTCTTTTTTTTAAAAAAAATCCGGGGTATCTTACAAGAAGAATTCAAGCCCAAATTTGAGTAATTTACCACACGTTAATATGCTCATTTTATGTTTTTTAAATGTTAAATTGACATAAGTTTTTTAATCTTATCTTTTTTATAAAATTAATTGACAGAAATTTATCATTTTAATAACCTCAGATGGAATTACGCCACTTTAAAAGCCAATAAAACGTGAATATCATAATTTATAAAATAGTAATAAGTGAATTCCATTGAATAAAATTATTAAAAAAAATACATTAAATGTGTCGAGAAACCAACATTAAAAATGTTTATTCAGGTAATGCCAATGAAATGGCTCGTTTTAGATCTTTATATTAATATGCACCAGTTTTAATTTTTATCCTTACTAGAAAGTTTCTGTAAGTAGTATTGGAGTAATATAAGGTAATATCGTTAAATTTTTCGGATGTAAGTGCTTAATTTATTTGTCATTGCAATGGACATAGCCCAGTGGCAATGCTTAAGATACAAAAATTAATAACAACACAAACTAAAGTATAAAAGTTATGTAAGAAAATAGAGGAAAATAAAATAAGATAAAAATAAACGAGAAACATCACGCTCCATTGCCCCAATTAAATTATTTATTTTTAAAACTAGTCAAGGTGTCCTACTGTTCTCTGCATCTTTTCCCTTGCACTTCACTACACTGTCATTACTAAAATATTATATTTATTATAGTAAAGGCAATACCTTTATTAAAATATTACACTTAACTTCACTCAATTTTATTAATACTAACTCTATTACTATTCTTATATTAATTTCTATAATGAATAATTAGTCCTTTAAAAAATTGTTTTACACTCTTTGGGCAGGCCGCTACCATGTTAGAAGGTAGACTATTCCAGTCCCGAATTATTATATTTAGAAATAAAAATTTTCCTGTAGCAGTTATCTGTTCCTTTGTCTAATCTTGCACGAGTGATCCCTTTCAGAAACGTAAGTGGGAGGTAAAAGAAAACCGTTCTTATTTCTCCAGACCGGTCCGTTGTTGTGTGCTCTGAATAATACAAACTTTTGAGCACGTTTCCTTCTCTGAAGCAAAGTTTATAACTCATTATCTCAAAGTCTACAAGATACTTTTAATGCATTTTTCTGAATTTTGTCCAGTCTCTGAATGTGCTAAGTTCTATACGGGTCCCAAAATCATACTCTAGAATAGGTCACACTAAATTTCTATACGCAACCGCCATAGTCCTCCTGGAGCTTTTCTTTAAAACCCTTCGAACAAAGTTTAGTGCTTTCCATCCCTTATTGGCCACAGAGTTTACGTGGTTAACCCATGATAAGTCTTTGCTAAACATTACACACATGGGCTTACAGCTGCTGGCTACTTCTATCAATTCGCCCCTTAGTTGGTAATTTTATACCTCTTTTAAAAAATTTTTTTTTTGTAAAACCAATAGTCTTACTTTTTGATGCATTTATAACGCTTTCCTGGGGCACCCCTGTAGTTATTTCAACAGGATCAAACAGTTCGCAATTTAAGTTCAAGATTCCTGTCCTTCAAAAACTTCCGGATGTATGCGAATACGATGCGGAACGAGGTTGAAGTCATTTTAAAAGTCTATAATAATGGCATCGATCCTGCTACCTCCGTCTAGTTTATCGCACAATTCTTGGAATACCGTCAATAACTGACTTTCGCAAGAGTATTTATGGACGAAAAGCACGTTGGCCGTTAAATAAAAATCCATTTTCGTTCCAGTGGTTTCTTATGTAATCCGATATTAAGCGTTGACTGATCTTGAACCCGATTTGTAAAGAGGAATAACAGTAGCATTTTTTCATCCTTTGGAGCTACGGAATTATTGATTGAACTTTGAAATAGACGCATTAGGTACGTTGTCATGGGTTTCCCTCCTAGCTTCAGAACTTCTGTTGAAATACTATCTGGCCCGAGCGGTTCTTTTCGCAAGGATTAAGTCTCTGTTAAGTTGATTGGAACGGATTCTATGACTATCGCTTCATGCACGTCTGGAATATGCCCTTCTAACTTTTGTCTTCAGTTTTCTAATGCGATCGTTGTAATATTTAGGATCAGCAGTGGGATTTAAATGTTTCTTGGAAAAGCTTCTAAGGGAATAATTTTGAAGTTTTCCCAGCACTTATCAGCAGATGCACCATTGTTTGCTCATTCACGGTATATTTGTTGCAAGAAGTTCCTAAATCTTTCCCCATCTACCTTGAGGTACAGGAAAAAATTTTCTCTTCTGTGTTTTCCTTATATCTACAATTATCCTAGCTTAACTCCTATGCCACCGCCGAATGGTCACTAATCCCGCTACAACTGCTGAACGCAGGAATATTTCCGGAGGCTTTATTAAGAAAATGTAAAGTAAAAAAAGTCTTGTAAAATTTGACGGGTTTGCATCAAACCCATTTCCCAGATAAGAGAATGAATTATATGCTGGGCTAAGCTACTAGAATCGACAATCCCCTCCCACTGAACCTCAGGCAAGTTCAGGTCCCCACTCACGACTATGCTCAGTCCACGTGATGAGGAATTACGAGCAAAGTTTTTCAGCTTCACTAGAGCATTGTAGTCATTGTTCGGATGCCTGTATACGCCTAAGATCCGCAATTTATGAGATACCCCTTTGGTCGCAATCCCAAAAAAGGATCTACATATATTTCCCCGCTAGTCAAACTAGTTTTAACTCATATGAACACGTCCCCCCCCCCGGTCACTGTCACGCCTGTTCGTTACGTAGTCATTTCTAAAATAACCTCTCCTACCTCCTTAGAAAGCCATGACTACGTCCCAATCATGACATCTGGATCATACAAATCAATTAAACTCCAAAACTCTACGGGTTTTTTGACTATGCGTCTGCAATTTATCTGTAACAGTACTAGCTGTAATTAGACGAACTGCGGAGACTCTTGTACTAGCGGCTTACCTACAGAATACAAAGCGGCGGTTTTTGAACTCTCGTTCTGTTGAGACAATGCAGATCACGCGATTGCCTTCCAGTCATATTTTATGGATTGACGATGTGCGCAGACGTCATTCGGAGCCACCGCAGTTCTTCCCTACCGCCGCCGTCGCTCTCCTAGACGTCGAAGGCGCCGCCGCCGAAGACGCCGCTGTCGCTGCACACGTACTTGAATAGAGCACGATGGCGAATTAAAGTTAACGTTGGTAAATGCGAGGCAGTCCTACTAACACGTAGGGCACGACACGCACGCATACACAGACACTGTCGTCCACTCAAACTCCACAATCGCCCGATTAAATTCTGAGTTTCACTGGATCCGGCCCTAACATAGAAACTCCATACCACGAACACTATCAGAAAAGCAAACATTAGATTATAACAGCTATACCCTATGCTTAACAGAACATACGGCCCATTCTGACGTATGCAGGAACAGTCTGTGGTTTTGCAGCCAAGACCCACCTACGTAACCTCCAGTTTGTGCAAGAAAAGGTCCTTAAAATCATCGCCAAGCACCTTGGAGGGCACGCACTAAAGTCGTCCATCGGGAATTGAATATAATGCCACTAATGGACGTTATCAAAGAACATGCTGTATGTTAGTACAGCAAGACACAAATCTCACTATGATCACACCCGCGACACTAAATACAAACGCCCCAAGCCCAACTGCTAACAATATAATGTTGAATTTCTTAATTTACTGCTTTGGTTTTCAGTTACTGACTTACCAATTAATTGTGAGAAAACAAAATATATGTGATTTCAAACCAAATGTATTTATTTCAGTGAATAGGGCTGTTGTATGATGTATACAAAACGAAGTCGGTAACAAGAGTCTCCGCAGTTCGTCTAATTACAGTTTTCATGTAATGTTACTATATTAAAAAAGTGACTCTAATTCCTGTAATATTAAGAAATATTAAAACTTATGAATTTGAAACTTAAAACTGTTAGGATTATTGATAAACGTAATTCTAAGCTGTACTTTTGAAAATCGCAACCAAAGTTAGCTCAGCTACCTGTTGTTGAAGTAATCAGCGCTTGGACTGGTCTGATGCGACCCGACCCTCCATGCTAACCTATAATGCGAAAGCCTATTTATTTCCCCCATAACTAGCACATACCACATCCTCCATAATCTGCTTACCTTTTCCATCCTTCTGTTCTAACCCACACACTTCCCTCTATTGCTAATTTTACAAGACCCTCATGTCTTAAAACGTGGCCTATTAATCTATTCCTTCTCTTCGTCAACGTTGTCCCTATTGTACCCTCTTCCTCTATTCTGTTTATAACTTCCTCGTTACTGATTAAATCCACATATCTGATTTTTCAGCATTCTCCTATAACACCACATTTCAAAGGCTTCTATTCTTTTCCTTTCCGCAACTTTCACCGTCCACGCTTCGCGCCTATATAACGCCACACTCCATACGAACATTTTTAGCAACGATTTCATAATATTCACACTTATAGTACCCGTAAGTAAATTCCTCTTTTTCGCGAAAGTCTTCATTGCCTGTGCTATTCTACGTCAAAATATCCCTTCCCAATCTACCTTGGGTTTCCCTCTATTAATCCTCATGTTGAACTTTTTCTTCAGGACTCCGTTCATGCCATTTATTATGGTTTCCAAGTCTCATTTTTTACTTACTATATGTTTTAATATCTCAATGGGAGTAAGACAAGGATGCAGTCTGTCGCTCATGCTGTTTAACTTTTATAGAACAGGCGATGAATAAAGTTAAAATGGAATATGGAAAAGGAATCATACTGCAATGAGAAGAAATTAAAACCCTACGCTCGGCCGATGATATTGTAGTATTAGGAGAGTCAGAAGAAGAGTTGCCAATAAATAGCAGAGAAGTATAAACGTGTATCAGAGTTATGCAGCACTCCTACAGTGTTGCCAGAAAGGAATTGGGCAGTTATCTGCCAACGATGTAAACGGTAGGCAGTGCATAGCCAACCCAACTTCGACGAACATCACTGCCCGTGTTAACCTACCTTAAGGAGATGTAATTATGGTAAGATAACAAAATGCCAAGAATGTATAAATATTTATTTTTTACTTGTAATATAACAATGTGCCATATATTTGTTTTAGGAATATAACAATATTTTATGTTAAATATCATGACGATGATTCTATAATTCTTAGATTAGTTGCAGCTATTGATTTAAAAATATCAATTTTTTATGCCAACTATCACAATGATGACTCCATAATTGTTTGATTGGTTGCTTGATCCAAAGTGTTCATTTCATTTTGTCTGTAGAGACTGTACACTAAAATAAGTAAGTATGACTGAATACCTGCAAAAAACATAACCAAAAGACAGTTGATTTATAGTTTTCCTTACATGCTTCATGAAAGATTGAACTTAAACACTAACTTTCTATTATATATACATATTTACTTTTTGTGGGCTTGTCATAATTCCTCAGATGAGAATTATTGGAATCTTAAATATGTTTAAATTGAAACTCTCTTACTCTTTCTCTACATAACTACAAAGGGAGTTAAAAAGTGTCAAATATTATATAATTATAAATGGACTGAATATTAAAATTTATATTCTAAACGATTAAAAACCTCTTTATTTCAATTTTATAAAATTTAAAACGTCCACAAAGGGACGCAGTCAGTAGCTTTCGGAACTGTTGTTCCATAATCATCAGTAAGTTACAATTGTTTATTAAAATTAATATCATACATCATACAGGAGTCTTAGACATTATAGAATTAATAAACACCTGCTAAGCACAATGGTTATTTACAAAATTTATAGCTTCCGTCCATCATGTTGGAGTGCTCGTCAAATATTTTGAAAGGTGGTAGTAACCATTACAACATGAAAAACACGCTTAATAAACAAGGGTCTGAAAACACACACTTTCAGAGGTCTGTACATTTGTCCATATTGGCTGAAGACGTTTGGTTATGAATACTTCCACCTGACAGACAAGTTAAACACAGAGGAAACAGATACTGTAAGGGCAAAGCCTTTGCCTTGGTTATCCTTCAACAGACATCACTACTGTACTTGTTTCTCAGTCTCGGAGTACTCTAGCCTACACATCAATCTGAACATTGGGCAGTCTACAGGCGGTTGTGAGTATTCTTTCACATGTTAGTTCCAGAAATGTACATCTCCACAACTGATATGACATATGATTTTCTGCTATAGGTTAGCAAATGAAAGTAGCTTATGGACCCATCCCCATTACGCTGAAAAATCGTAGAGTACCATCCAAGTTGTTCAACCTCCCCCACGAGGTTAACAGTGAAAGACTCTTACCGCAAACCTCAGATGGAGGAGCATGTGATACATTTACTAAGCGAAAGACCCGTAACCAGTGTGTGGTGATTGGTAGCAGCCAAAGGCGTGAGACATCATATTGTCTGGGCAGTACTATAATTGAAAAAACTGCTGCATTGAAATGCGTAATTTTCCCTCATGAATTATTTTCACAAATAAATTGTAAAATAACACAGTATGATTGATTCTGTATTGAAGTTAATTCTGTTTTCATTTATAAATCCCTTTTATTTTATTATTTGCGGATTTTTGAATTTTATAATGGAAGTAAATGTTTGTATATATTAGTACCATACTACTTACCAAGTTCTAAGACTGCCAAACAAAAAGAAGATGCTGCATTATTGGGAATATCATTCATAACTCGTAAGAGAATAGACAGAGGCACGAATACAAACCCAATAACTGTCAAGAATAACTGCCAAGCTATCCATATCAACAGACCACTTGATTTTTCCTGAAAAACAAAAAATAGAAGTGATATGATAAATCAACAGAATTGAAAATTCTAGACGTTAAACTCGAATAAAAACCTAGCCTTTGAAAATATAACTGCAAATGAGTTGGTGTATTTTTTATAAGATTTTACCATTTTAATCTGTATTGGGTGATATTTGAGGGTATAAATGTATTTTATCCTGATTAGGGACTCTTCCAAAATCAGTCACGTTAATGCTGAAATGATATTTTAATACAATGCCAAATCAACTATTGTTCCTATTTGTTAAAAATTAGTTTACAGAAAAAAATGACTTCAGGAAATCAGATGATTGCCCAAATCCAGAACACCTCACAGCTGATGTTTAGCAGTAAGACTTTGGTTACAGGGTAACAAATAAAACATTCTAACAAACGAGAATATTGCAGAAAGAATTGAAGGTATAGTTACAATTATTGTATCTAATGCATGAATTCTTATACTTTTAAAATAATTTTAGACTAAATTTGACAATATCCAATTTAAGTTGATAATATGAAACAGGGGGACTCTTGGCTTCTTTCTTTCTACATACTTTCATCTTAGAACAATTATGATTTTAATACACTTAACCCCCTTTAGCCAGTATATTTCGTGAAAGTGGAATAGCACTGTAGAATAAGAGGAGAGAAATTCCGAACTTTGTAGCTTCTGTTGAAAGTGTTGTTGGACTGCATTGGAAAAAGGCACGAATCAGTGGAGATATTGAACGTAAAACGACTGCCTATATAAGTGTTTTATTCGAAAGCGAAGTGAATCCGTGCTAGTGAGTGAGGCTTATTTGTGGTGATGACACATGCAAGGCTTCTAATAAATTCCTTTCTCGAAGGAAAATAAGACATGGTTTTTGCCAGATTATTATCGCAAGTGATTTCAATGCTGTTAGTTAATTTCCAAGCAGCTAAAAATGTGATCGAAATATGATGAAAAACTGTAGAATTGCGACGAAGTGGTCTTTATTTATAAGCTGAAGGCCGAAAAAATCTCTATACGTGAAAGAAGAATTCCATGAATCGCAATTTAAATAGAATAAATGTACAGTGATGTTGTTGATTTGTACCAATAAATCTATAGTTTTAAGTTAAAACCACGGTGTATCAGAGAAATTAAAAGCCACAATACTTTGAACAGGTAAATATGAACTCACCCCCATTGACGTTTGACAATGTGACCAGTGCCAGTGGTTTGAATATAATTTTGTGTCATATATTTAGCGACATTTACTATACTCACGACAGTTGTTCCGTTTATCCATCTGATGATATTTTGCAATAAAGAGATGCTCTGATTCAGCTGTAGATCAAGGCATAATCCACGAGGTCCGCTTGGCGACACGGTAAATTCTGAACTTCAAGTCACTGGGTTTCTCAAAACAGTAACCTTAAATCATACCCCCCCTATTTAATTTATTTGACTTGGAACAAAGTTAGCCCCACATTGATTGAAAATTATTGGAAAAAATGTATCGCGAAGGAGGATATCATCAGTGCTACTGATAAAATGATGATCAATGTACTAATTCAAGAAAACGGGATGTTGAATTTGCATCTTGAGCATTAGGAACACCTTTGCAGCAAAATGATTTTTAATTGTGGGTAAAAGTGGACGATGACGATGGGTAAAAGTGGATATTGACAGATGAGGAAATTGCTGCTTCTGTAAAAAGAAATGACGATTGCAAAAGTCAACAGGAAGGCGTAAACATTTCTGATTCTGAAGATGACGACGCATCTAATGATTCCAGGTCAAATCTAAGAAGATAACGAAGTCATAGATAAAAGAAGTGAAGTTGAATCGAACATCAGGGAGACTGTGACCACATACACCTAAAGCATTTTACAATAATCAAACCATATGCCTTAAAAGAAAAGTTTAAACAAGTTCGTTAAATTGAATTAAGCAAGTTCTTTTCTGGAGACAATCCAAAACTTAATTACTCTGGTCTAACTTCTTATTTTAATAGAACTGTACTGGAGAATAGAATTTTCGTCATATCACGGGTTTAAAATATGTCCTTGGGATCCCGCGGTATAACGGGGTTTCAAGAAAGTGTGGATTCATTTTTCAGTTAGTAAACACCATTAATTTTCATCTAAAACAAGTATATAGAACATCATGCTATCTCAAACGTGTCGTGAGAAACAGTCTTAGATTATTTTTCTGTTAATTTGGTAAATTGAGGCAAATATATTCAAGTCTGCATACCTTAACTACTCCTATTATAAGTGAAATGCTGCAGCCAGTATTTGTTACTCCAATAACAGCCATTGCGATGCGAAGGGTAATGGGATCTGAAAGTTGATATTAATAAATTTGAATACTTTCTCTCGTTGAAAAAGTACTTAAAAATAAATGTAACTTTCATTTTTGATTTTGGAAAATCATTTCAGTTTTTGGTTGATTGATATAATTTATTTCCAATTTCAAAATTTTCTGAATAGAACTGATTTCGCATTATAAGCTAGATTAATGCATAGTAATAAGGAACAATAAAAGTTTTCATTTGAATGAAATTTGAAATGATTCTTTCTAAATTAAAATATGTGCTGTAGCACGTGACCAGATCAGCTTTCACCTGAAAAGAAAGGCAAAACGAAGGCGTTCAAGAGATTTTTTTTCTATTTTCCTTTTTCTGGAGACGTTTCCCCTACAAGGGATCATAATTTTGAATTGATAGGAGGAGGAGACGGCATTTATGGTCAATATTAGGATGTAAATTCGTCAAAAGCACCCAACGAACGAAGGTGAGAGATAATCCAATTTGGCTCTGAAAAAACTGCAATTACATGTTGAAATATGACCGATCAACCCACTTCTCGCTCTCTCAGCTAGAAGATTTGCAGCCTTTCCACACTCCAATTGAATCCTGTGGTGATATGCAGGTCGTAAATTTGACATAATTTTTATCTTTCACCTATCAGAGGTCAGGTTGCCAGATCGTAACATAAGTTATGCAAGAGATTATATTCAAGAACAGATTTATATTATATGGTTCCAATTTTAAAGTTAACTTGACTTTGTATCAAGTTAAGAATTTAAAACTTTTCTTTCTGTTAATTGATGAAACGGGTTACCTTTTTAAATCAGTTATCAATTTGAAAATTGGAGAGTGACTGCGGGGCTCACCTGATCATGTCGGGAATGCCTCGTACTTTCTCTAGGTATTTTTTATCAAAGTTCTCACATGCCGAGACACTTTCACCTATTTTAGGAGGTATATGCACTGGGGTCAATGACCTTGGGCATATGGCAAGAGTTGTCTGCTGATCCCATTGGATCAGTCGGCCAATTGCCTCCTGAAATAGTGGAGACACGGAGAAGGGAATGCTGCGACCCCACAGCAAATTCGTCTCCCGTCATTCGGAAGGGCGTGAGAATAGTACCCAATGCCCGACCTACCTGACGCAGGTTTTCTAGGGTTTTCCCTGCATCTCTTTAGGTGAAACACCGGGTAGGATCCTTAAACCATAGCCCAGGGCCCTAGTTAACCCTTGGCTACCTTGCTCTACTTTCCGCATCCCCCCTTTTAAACATCTCTTCTTAAAGGGGAGTTGTTTGTTTTAGGATCACCATCATGTAACCATGTTCTTTAAAAATAAAATATGAAATATATTGGTAGATTATAATAAAAATAGTTTTCTTACCTAAAACTGACTGGTACTTGTAAACTAAAAGGAATATTCTGGTGTCTGAAACAAATATTTCGTGGAATTTTTTAAACACAAATGTTGCCAGAGTTGAGCAGAGTCTCAAGATGTGTGCACAGGCTCATCTACATCAAGTGGTTCAAACATTCCCATCCGTTTGCACTCAAAATGTTTGAATGGTTTTGGGTTTTATTCACGCGCACTAGCAAACACAGACGTGCTTTGTTGCTATTAAAGTCGACTCTTTAAAGAATATTTGGACTTTCGGTTTGGACGCTATTGATAACGTGTACAAAATGTTAAATTGTAAATAAGGGTTAGAATTTGATCAATTTGGAACTCCATATTTTAAATAAAAATACTTCTTTGTGTTATACTTTTTTGTCACTAATTTTTTGTCGAATAGGGAGATTGACTTATTTTCAGTCATTGTAATTATTAATAAACTTATTAATAACTTATTTAATTATGTTCCCTAGTCCTATATTTAATTAAATGTAAAATTAGGCTCATTAATGGTTCTTGTTATTCTTTAGAAGAATTCGTAAATCGGTCTAACCACCAAGAAAATTATTTCTCTATAAAGTAATTGTTATTATGGTAACTTGACGTAATATCCCCTTTTATTTGGAGTATATTATTGACAACGTACAAACCGGATTCTTCTGGACACTTCAAGAAATTTGTGAAATTGTGAATCATTGCTCGTTAATTTGTGTATTAATTAATATTCTCGTGAAAATATGTACAAATAGTTATTAATTTTGTATAGTATTTGGCGTATATTCCCTCATTTGAGGATAAATGGAAATAATAACACTATCTATCACGTTTTCATCTTGAAAATAAATATTTTCAATTTAAAAGGAATTATTTGAAATGTACATTAATTTTACACGTTCTGACTTATGTTTTTAAACATTCTGACTTCTGTTTTTAAATGACAGACACAATAGTAATTTTTCCCTCATTGTCATTGTATCTGAAAAAAATAAATTGTAGAGAATATTCCCTTATTCCTTTTTTCCTTTCTTTATTTCTCAGTTATATAACGAACTTATTTACGTATATATGCACACAGATGGAACAAATAGGGAGGGAATAATTAATTACTGGATGATAAATTTTAATTAATAAATTGATTTTAAATAAAAGAAACTAACTTTTAATATTGCGTAAAATTAAATAGAAATCCAAGTTCTTTTTAATAAATGATTGTCAACACCCTGCTCGAATATTGATACACCTTTGATGTTTTAAGAATAATATTTGACTAGCTCAAAAATTCATATAAAAGAATAAAACCTTATTTTAGGTTTCTAATGGGTTTAGTATTAAGAACAAAAGTTTGTGCTGTTTATTAATGGAACCTGTCGTCGTTTTTGTGTCAATTTCCGTGTTCCTTGTCACGACAAGCACCAGTCCACGTGAATAATGGGTTATTTGATTTTATAAACCATTGTTAACTTTTTAAAAACACAGTACAATAAAGAAAATAAGTTCTTATAATTTTTTATAAAACATTATAACACTTTCCGTTGGAACAGTTGCAAACGCTTGTTAGTTTTCTGTGCTTGGTGTGGATGAGCCTTAGAGTGAATAATAAAGTTGATTATATGGGATTACCTTTAGTTGATTCTAATATTTGTATCAGTCCATATATCTGAAATAAAAATTGTTTGAGAAATATATATTCTAATGCATATTAGTGAAAATAATTGAAAACTCTTTCAGATACTGACATAAGTTACCAGCCCTATTAATACGCTGGCATGATGCAGCTGGCAGCCGCAAAGACTTCGCTGTTGCAAGAGGAGCATGAGGATTCCCGCTAAAATGAATAAGTGACAATTTTAGGAAAACACAATCATAGAAATAGGAATTAAGTAAACTCATAAACTTGTTAATAACCCATTACGTAATTAATATAATACTTTTGAATATATAACAATTTAATTCAAATGCAATTTTGATTATGAGTCACACACATGTGTACTTAGTTCTTGACTGTATTCTATTTATGAATACACAGGTCGTTTAAAAAAGAATAAAGGGATTTGAGAAATATATATATTTGAAAATAATAAAAATATAATATTAACTTTGAAATAAAGGGAAATAAAAAATATCTTTCTGCAACACCCCCCCCCCCCCACTTACAGATGCAGTGATGTCTGAAACCTTTGAGGGACAGTTATTTAATACTGAATAATTTTCTCCAGTACGGCTGACTCATCGTCCAGGCAACCTGTCATTTAAAACTTCTCTAAAGTACAAGAAACTCGGGAGTTTCCTACTTTTAACGGTACACTGTTCAATCACATCGGGTTAAAAACATAAGTTTTGAATTTTTTAAATAGAATGTTTTTTTAAACACTCGGTATTTAAGCGATATTATGTTAGCAATTTAAGTGTATTTTGTGTATATATATAACAACTAATAGGAAATGCCAAATAATAACTATTTAAATGCCTAATAATAACCAATTCTCATCATGGTCTAAGTTGGAATTAAAACTGTTAAATTATAGAAGAAGACCGATTGAAATAGAAAATTTGACCGGACCGAGAATCGAATGCAAGATCGCCACATAATAAGCAGTTCTTTATCCACTGAACTATCGTAACCGAAAGATAAAAAGCTAAATGTTAGGATACTGTTTTATTAAAAAGGGATTCCTATATAACTGGATTTAAACTACGTCCGTAAATAACGTAATATAGAACAGGATTGTTCAGAATTGTGTGTGTAAGAGAGAGATAGAAAAAAAAGAAGAAGAAAGAAAAGAGAGAGAGGGAGGAAGGGAGGGAGGGAGGGAGAGGAAGAGGGGGAGAGACAAGGGAGCTATTAGAAATGAGTAATTAGAGAACTTCAAATAGTTTAGTGGGTAGCAGTTATTGATTCAAGTTTCATGATTGTAATTTTTGTTAGTAAATTTAGCTCGTTACGATTTTGTAGAGGCGGAGCAAACTAACAGTTTATACTTTTAATATGGTATATTTTACAGTTGTATTTGTTTTGTATTTTCTGAATCAATATTTCATTGATTTCATCCTATATACTAGATATATCAAGGAAGTAATAAACAATGAATTATAATGTAATTAAAAACGGTAGCAGTAAAATTAATTTAGGGCTAACACTAGTTTTTACAAACTTTTTTCGGGTGTCCCATTACGAAATGGAAGAGGAGAAAGTAGAGAGATAAAGTGGAAGTTCGTGGGAGATAAACAATAAATACCTTCTGTACGAATTTTTACTACTCAATTGTCGACAAATTTCACATTCAGACGAGTCAATGGAAAAGAGATTAAGTTCTAAGATTTAGTTCCAAGAACTAGAAATAATTTAAATGTGGATAAAAACACATGTCCCCCGTTTTAAAGGCCCTGGAAAAAAACTAGTGTTGATATGATAGATTATTCGTATCACAAATTGTTCACATTTGGTTGTTAAATAAATGGAGTTATTCTATCACTGTCTATATTTTAATATAGCGTGAACTAGTTTTTCCTGAAGTTTTCTAATATAGGTGGTTACATCGGAACAATCTGTATTTATTTAAATCAACATTGTAATCAATAAATAAAACGACAATAAACTATATAATTATATAACGACATATGCTGCAAACATTACGTCCAAATGGTACATGTTTGGATATTTTTTTTATAACTGTTACATGTTAATGCCGTTTCCTATATTTCTAAAAGCCTTTGTCAGTGTGTAACTCACAGCTATAGGAGTCCCAACTACTGCTCCGAATTTGACCAAATTTGGAACACGGGTTCCTCAGGGCCCGAAGTTGCCCATGGCCTTTATTTTTTTAATATACTGAAGTTATATACGGGAAAAAAAGAAAATGCCAACAAACCTCCGTTTTTTCCACTTCTTTTTGGGTAGTTTTCGCCTTTACTAAGTCCGTACTCAAATGGAAGAAACGAGTGAGGGCTTATTCCGAGACCTATCGGTAGAAATCTTTACTTCCAAGGAGGACCAACTCACCGTCCTTGAACTACAACTCAATAAAAAAATCAATTTTGAACCCCTCCAACTTTAGGCCCCTGTAGTTAGAAAACTGAGGATTTTAGAGGAAGTCTGAGGACACTCGGTCGATTGGAAATTCGATTCTCCACAATTTTGGTCATATGATCTTTTATTCTCAGTGATCCGGAAATAGGTCAAAATGATACCTCTCTGTTAAAAACTACCATTTTGACGGTTTTACGCCATTTAGACAAGTTAGGATAGAATATATATTCTATTTGACGACAGATATAGATTAGGATATTGGAAAACATATAAAACGAGTGTTTACATGTCCACATAACTAAAAGTGATCCCTCTGGAGGGGTTTTTGTGTCCCGGATTTGGTATCTAAAGGTGAAAAGTGAAAAACCTACTTTCCCCCTCACCCCCCTCATGTTGTGATTAATTGCACGCGGAATTTCAAGAAGCCTCTAATAGTACCACGGAAACTGTCATACATGTCCTTGAACTTGAAATAATAGCCAGGAACATTTCTTATGGCAGTTAGAGGTTTAGGAAGGCAGGCGCCGTGTTGGTTCCACTGTCTGTTACTAGGTGACGCGGATAATGCTGATAATGGTAGGAATATGAATGTAGTGTTATCTTTAATTACATTACTGCTTTACTATTTACGTGAACCCGAGAACGCAGGGTACGCCATCTAGTATATATATATATATATATATATATATATATATATATATATATATCGCTTCTTTGTAGCTGAAAACGTATTTGAATGAAATCGGCTTGATCTCAAATATTTCTCTAGTCTGTTTAATAATAAGCGGAAGTCCACAGCAGGATAAGTGCAATAATATTTAAGTTAAATCTAATAAATTAAAGATCATAATATATACAGTCGTTAATTTATTCGGTGTAATTATGTTGAAAAACAGACTTTATTTGATATAATATTTGTTGCTTACTTGTGCCTATTTCCTTGACATTCAGTAATGTGCTTGCAGCGCAGCCGGACGTCGACTGACCACGTCCGCTCCACGACGTATTCTCATATTATTCCCAACCTCTTTCCACGAATCCTCACACACTTGACGTAAAGACTATATGGGCACCACTAAAGTGGTGTCGAATTAATCAGGCAATGAGTGTGTGTGTGAAATACTTTTGAGTGTGCCACAAAGTTTCGTTTCTATGTCAACTTCTCATTTTTTATTATATTCGAAGTGTTTCGTTTTTTTGTAAATACTTTCCAGTGAACATTATAAGATGAAATTATTGTACTTATTTATGCTTAAGATAATTTTAATATCTGAAATAAGCTACGGTCGTGCTCATAAGGACAAGCAACCATCATTGAAATACTATACGTATGCAATATTTGCGATTTTACTGTTTGAAATAAAATAACTTAAATTAATTTAAAATAAGATATATATATATAATTTTAAGAATCGATTATGAAAAATGTTTGAAATATGTCGGCCGCCAATTAACAGATCATTGATCGTTCAGTTAATATAAAACTCAGGAAATAGAATCTTACCCACAGTTCATCTGTGAGCATGGCGACTGAGAAGTGTAAATCGTTTCAGTCAACATGCCATTACCATTTATATCTCTTGAAATAAAGTATTTATAATAATAGATTATCGCATCTGAAGAAGTTCTAATGGAAGGAACGACACGTCGTGTTATTGTAATATATTATGATGTATTACTATATGCCCTTCTTCCTTGGCTCTGCAGCCCATTCAGGGTCTCGGCCTACCGTTTCGTCTGCGGACTGTCATCTACATGCCACATTCTGAATTTGGAGTGAGACTTGGCCAGCGTATTAATTCTTCTGCAGTCTTAATGCCAGTCTCCGTGACGGTGACGATACAAGCATCCAAGGCGATGCCAGGATTCGAACGTGAGACCACTGTGTTGTGCTGGCCACAGGAGGTTGGCATTATTCATATTACTATACATTATTATACACTAAATTTTCCTTATTCCACTTCATTTCATTTCTGACTAATTAGGTTGTTGAAGTCAAATGAATATATATCCATCAATTTTGATTAACTACGTTATTTTTTAATATGCTCATTCTTAACGAAAAATTTAATTCTTTGGAGCATACTATTAGAAGATGAAACAAAAACGCTTAAAATCAAGGTCGTTAATGTCAATAAACACATTAAAAAGTGTTCCAATGCTACCAGGTGTACCACAGGGAAGCATTCTTCGTCAAACTTTGAACTCAATTTAGACCACAGATAAAGCAGTAAATGTTCAAACAGTTGCCACTGCTTACGCTGATTATAAAAAATATCTTCGTGTTACGAACATCCCTATAAAGCTTCCATAAATCCGCAAATCGGCTATAAGAATGGCTTCTGAGCCTGAGCATTAAAGCAAAATCAACACACAGAACTTTTGCACCACACGGAGAAACAGTTAAATATTTAGGAGTTTACCTGGACAGAAGATTAACGTTTTCAGCAAAAGGAAACAACTTGCTCCAAATATTTAGCCAATTGCATTGGTTGCTGGGTAGGAAATCTCCTTTATCAATAGAAAATAAGCACCTGATACATAAAACAATCTGGAGGTATGGTATATCACTCTGGGAACGGAAATTTCATTACATATATAGATATAATACAGATATTACAAAATTAAAAATGTTCACAGCAATAGTAAATGCACTATGGTATGTTCCCAGCACAATCCTTCGTACTGATCTAAACATACACACAATAGAAATAGATAATTTCATCAATAGACACAATAACTAGGTTACAAAACACCAAAATAAACTGGCCAGAACTCTGTTCTAGGATGATTTAAGGAGGTTAAAATATTCAAGCTATCAGATCTAACTCACCAATTTAATTAAAAGAGAAATATTTATAATACTTCAAGGAATCTAATGTTATACAAACGGTCAAACCACAGGGAATGCCCACAGGAACATTTTCTTTAAGACTTGTAATATAAACACTCAGGTAAGCGTTAAGTATTACAAAACATGTACTTACTGTCTGTTAAAAAATGTAATTATATATAACCTTAAGCCAATAAATAAGGTCGTTACAAAATTTTAATTCATTATTACCAATAGAATTTGATATTTTTACTATTGTTTTATTTAGTAGGTGCTTATTTTCGATTGATAAAGGAAATTTTCTACCCAGCAGCCAGTACATTTGGCTAAATTTCGTTATATTTGTTTGACACATAAATGAGGTGAATAATGATTACATTTTGGAAAACTCTTAATTCTATGTATTTATTAAAAGGTAGGCTCTCTATTTTAAAAATATTTAATGGGCCTTACTTAAGGGAAATCAGGGCACATTCAAAACTGCTTTATTCGTCGATGCTTGTTATTATAGGAGTTTTCAAAGTTTCTTTTTGTCCTCCTCTCAGCTTAGACGTTCGTGTTTCATTTTATTCTAACAGAACATATATTTAAGGATAAAATGAACTTAGGTTGATGTGTAAACCAAAAAGCACTCATTTTGATAAATTTGTAATTAATGTTTTTATTCAAGAATTAGAATTTAACGTGAATAAAAATAATAAATATATGACTTAATAATAAAATATAGCGTATGGTGTTGTAGGGAATATAAATAAGTACAACAAACAGAAGTAGCAACATCTTTAATATCCATGCGATACACTTTACATATAGTTACATGGTTATATATACTTAAACAAATAGAAAATTTTGCATCACTATTGTACATTCATGAAATTCGTGTACAGTACTTTAAGATTTTATATAGATAGATAACAAACATCTTAATATAAAGTATGATTGAGCATTGTTGAATGCTGATACCCTGTTCATATTTATAACCTAAAAATGATATATATATGTATATATACTTAATTCTATACTTTACAAATGAACACCTTTATCTCAGTAGTTCTTACTTTACCAGAGCACCACATTCGCTAATTTTTCCGTTATAATGCGGTATAGAACAGTACACATTTTCTTTCGTTTGACAATATAATAAAAAATAAAGAATGCTACTATGTCAAACTTTACAAAATATTGGTTAATTAGGATTTTAATGAAACCAGTTTTATAAATTTGAGTTAAAACGTGAAGCGAATTTCAGGCATTGTAACTTGGATTTACTGTGTATTATTTACATAGCTGATGAAAGACAACATGTAATGATCAAATCAGACATCTCTTATAACCTAACTGACATCGAAAAGGTTCCTAACAATGTTATACTACAACGTGAAGCATACTGAAGAGTCCACGATGAATAGAATTAAATTGGAGGAAGTCCAATCAATCATTTAAAAATAAAATGTCTAATATAAGAAGTGAAACAAACAATAACTTCTAGTTTGTAACGGAATATGAAACGCAAAGAAAATATATGTCTACAAAATAATTGGAAAGTTACAGCGTTCACTTACTGTCAAAGCTTAGATTTAAAACTCATTTAAATACATGTACAAGCGCGACAACATTTAGAACGCCTTTTTCATCTGAAAGGCAACAAATGAAGGCCTAAACTCAGCAGCCCAGAATTTGATTGAACAACTGGAGATCTGGGTATTGACAATGCTGAAATAGGTACTGATGAATTTGGTGGAAATAAAGTAATTGTATAGCTCACACGTTCAACGCTTCGAAAAGCTATTGCTTGTCTGGAGGCCAGTGAATTTATTGTCTTTTAAAAATACATTTTGTTACCTAAATATATTTATCTCTGTATTATAAATACTCGCATCAAAATATTATCAGTCAAATAGGAAATGAGTAGTGTTTTGAACACGTTTCACGAGCCAATATTGCGATAGGTTACTTGTTTGTTGCGTTGACCATATCTTTCGTACCTAGTTCCTACTATTAATTTGTTCTTACCCAAAATTTTTACTTTATATTCTCCTTTTGCACAGATCTGTTCGGAGTGTTTGACTCTATAATTATACATTTAGGTAGATGTTAAAGTTAAAGAAGATCGTATCTAACAGAAAGATGATGGAATAAACATTAATTTATTATCACGAAAGCTATTGTCTATTCTTTATAATATACGCCAGGACGTCATAATTTCTTTATTACTACTATCTTCACTATAAAAAAAGCTTACAACAAATTAATAACCACATATTATTGTAAGTGAGCTTAAATAAATTTTTTCTATAATATTAATGTTAAGAGTATATAACAATCTATATGTTCTAAAACTGACGTTAGTGCTACTAATACGAGAAATAACACAGTTAAAGGTATCAAGTCCTATTGTATATTTGATATTATTGAGGAAGACTTCTATATAAATAAAAGCTATATTCATAGTCAAATTCTACTACTAATTATTTCGGTATATTAATAGATCGCCGGTTTTGCAGTTCAAATTTGCGATCTCTTTACATTGGTTACTTAGACAAGTTCACATGCGATTAATTTCCAAAAATGTATAATTTATCAGGGATATTCAATTAATTGAACTGTTAAATATTACATAAATAATACAATAAAATCCAAGCAAAGTGCCTTACGAAATTACACATATTTTCAAAGATTTTATTATTGGCGAGAAGCATTCATATTATATAAATATATTTATATTTTCGAAAAGAATTTCTTCTGACAAGTAATTTTAAATCCAGAAAATATAATTCTAAGTTTTAAAACTAAAATGTCCGAGTAGGGTTATTCAAATATTAATTTAAATACCGTTTCATAAGTTAACATCCACGTAAAATGAGCGGAAATCGTACAGTCTTCCTACAATATAAATTTTGTGTAACTAAATAAAATAATGCCTATTGCAACAGTACAGCACATGTTAGAATACGTTTCGTGTGTGCTAGCTTCTTGAATCGAAAAATTATCCAATACACTAATATTTATTTAGTTATCACAACGATACTTCTATATTAATATGCTGTAACTAATTTCTGATAAATGCTTTAGAAAAAGTAGAGAATTCTAGAATTTATTTAAAAGTAAAAAGAAAGAATAAAACAGTTTCCTGAATCTCTTTTTCTAAATTCTGACATAATAGTTGCATTCCAAATTTTTCCTTATACTCAGAACGAGAGCGTGTTAAGCGTTATCTTGGCGTTAATTTAGGATTTCCCAAAGGAACAAGTGTATCATTCCTGAAATATCAAATACGAATACTCATGAAATGCTTGTTATAATTACCAAAGTGAATGAAAATAAAGAAAATTATTTAATATCGGGAAAGATAAGTAACTGATCGCCATGACCAAGAAATATATAGTCTAATTAGAACTAGTTTAAACCGAGGAACAAACGGACGGCTTGTTCAATGGAAAAAATTTGCCCATATAATTTTATATACAAGTAAAACATGTTAATTTTACATATACAACATATTCAGTATGAATAACGCATTTAAATACCTGTAAAAGCAGAACAAGATTTAGAACGGCCTTTTCATTTGAATGTTTCACGTACACATGTAGGCCTAAACACGTCACCCCAGAGTTTGATTAAACATCTGTAAAACTAGGGGAAATAAATCGTAATCTAATCAAGGGAAATATGAACCTGACATTATTTCTGACCAGCTACAGGCAAAGATCTAATTCGACTTTTTAATTTGATTACGTTGAGCATAATAATAAGTGAGAGAATTATTTACTTAAATAAATTGTTTTTACAATTGCTGCAACTAAGTAAATATGAATGGAATTAACGTTTAAATATTTTAATTAATTAATTGTAATACTGTTAGGTAATATTCGAGGTCAAATAACGTTCTTCATAAAGTGATTTGGTTGAGGCTAATTATGTACTTCAGATATTAGGAATAAAGACCCTTGTCTTTCTTGTTGTAATAAGTGAAAATATCTCAAATAATCTATCATGAACTAAACAGAGAATGACCGTAAACTAGAATATTAAGAACAGTGGAGCAATTTCAATGTTCTTGATTGCTAAAATAGTTCTGCAGACGGCATTTAAGCATTGTTTTCTTGATGACTGGCCCATATCGGAGGAAGCCATTGACAAATTAAGAGTTGGTTATTTCTTTCTATCTATGATAATAACTTTAGAGGAATTTAATAAACTTTATTATGCTGTTTTTGTATATTTTATGCTACTAAAGGGGTTATTAATATACTGCTCGTATTCTGTTCATTTATAGGATTACGTTAATCCTCTGGGTATTATGTATTTAAATGTTTATGATAATATTATTTTATATGGAATCTTACAAATGCTGCAAAGATTTTGGTCTACGAAGAATACTTTTTATTTATTTATAGCTTACAATCTGTCATAAAGCGACATTTAGTAAATACCTAGCGATAAAAATGTCAATAGCAACAAAAGTGCTATTAGGGTGCGGAAAATAATGCTGTAAATTGAAATCTGACAACTTGTATACAAAAAAAATGTTCCTTCGCTGGATTGTTCACCCTATCAGTTAACAGACACATTTGTTTATCAAACAGTGATTCTGTTAATTCGTAACATATCATTCTTTCAATTTCTGCGTGTTTACAGTTAGTTCCACGGAGTAGGGTTTACTCATGTAAAATAATCTATCCACTAAATTCTATTTAAAAGAATTTCCGAAACGTATTAATGTAACCAACATTCTACAGCAGTGAGAGTATTTATGAACCTTATTGCATACTACAATGTTGAAAGACTTGAGTTGTTATAAACGTATATGACAAATAGATTCTTGATAATAATGCCTACAGTCTATGCAATGCAGCAACACATACCAGTAGTTATACTTTCGGCAACTGTAATTATGGGATTAATATATTTACAGCATGCAATTTAATATGTAATCAACATTTTTATACCAGATCGTGGACAGTTTATGGAATCCGACCATTTAAATTCCAATATAATAAATTTCCAGACACATTGAAATTACATGTATTAAATGATTTCACACGTGACATTAAGTACTATTGTGACTTACATATCATAGCACCGAAATATTATTCTAGGTGTTGTATAAACGTATTGAGTAACAATCGTACCAATAAACGATTATTAACACATAGTATTCAACAATTACATACACTGAATAGTTCTGAACGAATTATAATTTATACATCTTAGATATCTGCATTTATGTTTCGTGATTTCACATCCACGACACTTAGAAATAGAACAATGCTTGAATAAAAATGTTTCAACTGTTATCCAACATTTATATGTACTTGTTTTTACAGAGAAATATTTTACTTTTATTAGTTGCTTTCCTATGTCCTATTAGTAAGATGGTTACAAAATAAATAATTTTGTAGTAAACATAAATACAAGAATTTACAATATAAATTTAGATTAAATTTTTCTATAATCCGTAGCCTGCTTTATTGTAACTACAAATTTTATGTAGAAAAATTGCTTAGAAAACGGACGGAATTTATTGTGAATATTATAAATTAGCATAAACCTTCGATTTTTTATTGAGTCAGTTTTAAAATTTTGTCGTCACGATAGTAATGTATAAAAATAACGTACCAACACTTTATTTAGAGGTAGTTTTCATGTGTAGTATTCCTCTGTCCGTATAATTAATTAAAAAATATATATGAGTAACATTCACAGATTGTTTCAAATTTACTTGTGAACATAAATTTTAATTTAGGGCTTTCCCGCATTTTCCTTGCAATCGATTGAGTTAAAATAGTTGACAGGTTACGTATTACTAATTTTTGAGCAAAAGGCAGTTTTTTTTAAAAAAAATTGGTATACTGTTGGAAGTGTTTCCATTCCAATAGGCAGTTTTTTTTAAAAAAAATTGGTATACTGTTGGAAGTGTTTCCATTTGTTTTGAAAAGTGGGTCGTTATGCTAACTACTTCGAAAATAGTGAATGCAATGAAACGAAATTATTATTAGTCGTATGCAACTAAGCAAGCATTATTCATCAATGAAAGCAAAGTTTTTAATTATAATTCTACTACAAAGTATGTATTAGATAAATAACAATAATATGTTTACATTTAATACATATCAGTTTAAATTCTGTACATTATGTTTGAAAACGAATATTGGCTTTCCCCATTCCAAACATAAATATTGGTTTCCTCTCCGATGTTTTTACGCCATCTAGAAATAGTTTTATATTTATTTGTTAAATGAAACTTGACGTTTATAATTATTTTAAGTTAATTAAATACTATATGAAACGTTTTGATATAATCATTGCTAAAAATTAAAACAAAAACGTATTTTCTGAACCATATTTCTATTTCTAAATCGTATTTTATATATATGATATATATTTATATATTAGTTGGGTCACCAATGCTACTTAAATTTGACTACGCGTACGTTTTCCAGGCATGTAAAACCGAGTCCATAACTGACACGAACTTAGCTAAGTGACGGGAAATGTTTTGTTTCTATATTTGACAGATTATTTAAAAGTGAATAAAGTAGTGACAAAGCTTAAAATAATTTGTTAATTGTACTCGAATAATAGTACACAGAACGTCTGATAGAGATCAACCTTTTGTTTTATAAAACGGTAATTAGTTAACAGTCGCGAGTAACTGGAGTTTCGTTTTTAGTGTAAAATGTCCTGCCGTGACAAATAATTTGCTTATTCATATAAGTGAAAATGAACATGAAATTTTGCTACATAAAATACAATATAAGAGTTTTATTAAAAATATAATGAGTTAAAACTTATGAAATTGTTATTTAGAAACTTGAATAAATTATTTTAATTCAGTAAAATAGAACTGTTGGTTGAAATTTGTGAATGACGAAGAAAATATTAAATGATACTAATGAATTAAAAATAGTGGCATACAAAAATGATCAATAGTGTTTCAATATGTATTTAATTTGTTTTAATAAATAGAGTGAGATAAAAATCATTAAAACACCGTTCAATATTTTAATGACGTACAAACTATCTTGGCATTTATAATCATATTTTACTTGTTACACAGTCATGTAATTTAATACTCACTGTATATTAAGATCTGATAGGACAACAACAATTAAAAAATGTTTTATGAATCCGTGTATCTAAACCATAGACCTAAATGACCGAAAGCATGAATCCAAATGACATCGAAGTGAATGGGTAATACGATCCATCATGCTACAAGCAACCAGTATCTTTTCTTCCAAACAAACGTTTTCAACATTATTTTGGCACTGGTCGTCATTGATCACAGTGCACGAAATTGAAATTTATTTTTATATTTTAGCATTCGTAATGTCACAACCGACACCACGCACACGGAACAATGGAATCAGGAAAATTAGAATCTTGGACAAGTAGTAACTCAGTACGCAGCTCATGGATAATGTCTGTATATGCAAATTTAATGTCTAAGACAGAAAATAATATTTTATAATGTACTTACTAATATATGTGGTTGTGGTAATGTATCATAATAAAAAAATTAGTAGTTCAACTCTTTGTTTCATAGATAATCTTCGTAATGATTAGCAATACTCTTGAATTCAACAATCTGTTTAAGTCTTTTACAGTACTTTTCGTGACTGACGTAAATAAATATACTTTATTTCAATTCGATTTTCTGTCATTCCGATCCCTCTACAGGGTCAAATGGCCAATAGTTACGTTAATTAATTATTCTATTTAGTCGTAATAAATTTATACTCTTTTTTTGTAAACAGCAATTTTTTGTCTTTCAACTTTAAATTTGAAATATTTTATTCTTTTCTTGTAATCTTATATTTGACGTATCGACCGTGCTGTCATGCCTGTTTACCTATTCCCACGCTCTTAGACATTCGGTTTATTTTTAATAAACATACTAATTCTTTTGCTAGGTAAGTTCTTCTGGAGACCAATACATTTCGAGTTTATATATTATAATCTTGAACTGATCAAAGAGCTGTGTTATTTGTGAAATTAAGTGCAACCCCTGAAATAGCTTATAGAATTATTCACTATGTTGCTATTCTTAATAAACGTTTCGCCACCAAGATTATGCTAAAATAATAGTACAATTCAACATCATAAAAGGAATGCGGTTTTTCTAAACCATAAAATCAACCTTCTAGCTTAAATTAATTATCAAATTTTAATAATCGTTGAAAAGTCGAATAATATTTATTGTCGAGGGTAAAAACGATAAATTTAATGATGCAAATGTTTCTGAAGTACTGAGGTTGTGACATTAGGCAATGGGAAATAACCGATTACGTAAATTACCGTTTGTATTTTCGTTCCGTTTGGAAATAATTGCCGAAATAGTCTACTATGTCCGTTTCTGTTTATGTTCTTCTTCCTCATCTCTACTATTTCAAAGTAATAGCCATTTTGTAATACGTCTTTTTTCAATTTTTATATTACCATTTATCTAATGTATAGTCCTAAGTAAAATTTTATTAATTAATATCGATTTCACTTGTCCTATTTCCTCAGCAGAGGGCTAATAGAACAAACAAATCAAATCTATTATAGTCATGTAAGTAATTTGCATCCCCATTACTTCCCCTATTTCGCCTAGAAATAATTCCTGCACCCAGCCAAATCCTTATAACGTCTGAATTTCCAAACATGAGATTTATAAATTGCAATTACACCATACCTAATAATGATAATTTAGTTGATAAATACGGTCGTCAAAGTTGTTTCATTGCCACTTTTCCTTGAGTTGCATTACCAATTTTGTTGGTTCATTTAGACAGTATTCAGGACTTATCCGAAAACGCCTTTCCAGCGTTCATTTAATCATTACAAGTAAGACAAAAATAAATTTATGATGCTTTGGTTTCAATATTTCAAGAACTTATAGATAGCACAGCCTTTTATATTTTCATGGGTAAGCTAAATAATCCGAATGTATTTATTAACACAATGCTGAAATGAAGTAAATAAAATATGTGCCGATAACAGTGAATCGAGAAAGGTTTCCCATTTCCACGAAACATTATAAGGTATTTATTTTATTTGTATCCACTACAAAATAATCATACATTAGACTGGAGTCACTGCGCTCTAGTACCAAATTATTTTTTATGTTTTATTAATATAAGAACATATATGAGGAGTTACTGGTTTATAAGTAGTTATACGAAATCACGCCAGACCGTAAAATTGATATGCATACATTCTAGCTCAAATTATTGGTGGCCCAATGATTTTAGATATTGTTTAATACGAATGTAGGATATTTATAATAATGACCCGGGCCAATAACTTTTCCGAATGAACTCTAAATTAAGTAATCCACGAAGGAATATTAGGCAGCTACTGATTTGTTTAAATAAGCGTATTTGCTTATTTTTGTTCCCTCCACACGCTGCCAAGCAATCTATCAATAGTCCGGAAAATTCGGACTTCATTTTTTTTTCCCATTTTCCTACTAAATACAAATAAAATTTATGTAACTATACAATTGCCTATTTAATCAACCTTAATAATGATAAGTAGGTCTTGGGTTTCCGCCCGGATCACATAAAGCTTGAGCCACAACGTTTAGATGGTGGAGCCTGCCATCATTTTCAGGTCAAGAGACGTCATGTAGTTCGCGTTTCGCTATTTTACTCCATCCTTTGCCAGCGTGGTGTGTCTCGCATCCTGTGATTGATTCTCGGCTTAAGATGTTATTGCCCCGTCCTCTTTGCCGTCTCAGCGCAGCTAATGGCGGCCGAGCATCGCATCGTTCTGCCGTGTCGCCTGATGGTGTTATTGGGTGTGATTTTGTTTCAATTTTTGTCAGAGATTGTACAATGCAGGCAGAACGATCCTTAGCCGCGATTAGGTGCACTGAGACGGCAGTGAGGGATGTACCACCTTAGTTTGAGAGCCAATCAGGACGCGAGGCGCACCTCGCTGTCAAGGCATGGAGCGTAAAAGCGACGTGCGAACAACACGACCGCGCTTCACTTGACAAAGACAGCAGACTCCGCCATCGAAACGTTGTGGCTTAAACTTTCTGACTCGTATGGAGAACCCAAGATTTACTTATCCAGAGTATCTACCGAGGGAACCTTTATTCTTCGATTTGTAATCGTAATTTTGTGGTTAATTGCATTCTTTTCCATCACCGTTACAACTACCGTACAGACGGGTTGCGGCATTTCGCACTTATCATTGAAAAGCCACACCGCGTTATGGCCGGTTTTGTAGTTCAGTTAGTATTAATCAAGTTCACATGAACAAATTTTATCAAAACATCTCAAATCGTTTATATCGTACTTACCCTAGCTTAATAAAATTTCTGACCAATTATAATAGAGGAATAATAATACGACTGATCAGAAAGAAGTATCTAACAATTTTTTTTTGTCCAGATCGCAGAGAAAAAAAGTTCTAGAATAGTTATTCAATTTACTCAAAATATCTATTTAATCGTCAACTCTCATTTAATCTTTTCTTGCAGTATCGTTTAAGCCATTCATTTTTTTAAGAAATTTGACCTAAGATTCTAAATTACATGTTTACGGTAAAGCACATTTATAAATACTGATAGAAAATGTTAAATTTACTTCATACAATCATTTAAATCCTAATATTACCAACTGTTTGTGCGTTGAAAGAAAATTGTAATCAAAACTCGGAATAAATTTTGATATAGACTTATGAATATTGAGCAAGTTTTACTATTTATGGTATAAAATCGCTACACTACTTCAAAAGTAGTCAAAGACTTACACGTATAAAATATTCACATACATAATTTTTTTTGGTAGACAGTACAAATATTTTCAGCTGATTTCTTGCAAAAAAAAAAGCCGCCTGACAAGGCTTGGCACAGAGATAGTGATTTACATATTTAAGCTGACAATTTAAACAGATACAGACTGTGACATGATTTTATACACAGTTAAATTTATTGTTTACCATCTCTTATACGTTATTTGGCATAATTTTACAAGAGTGTTTCGAACAAGTGGTCTGTGGTTTAATCAAAAACAAGGAGGGCGTTGACCTTTATCAAACGCGGTGTGAAGATTTTTTCTGGAACATTCGAGGAGTAAAAGCGACGTGTGTATGGCCAGCTCCAAAGAAGGGTTGCCTAGAGTTTGTGGAGCTAAATCCAGTAAAGGAGGAAGAGAAGTGGAGAGGCTTAAGACACTTTAGTGGGCGTGGTAGTAGAGGAAGGGAACTAAGGCAACAAGTAATAGTAGAATAGTTGAGGAATAGTCAAGGAGGCTATTTGATGAAAAGTGGAGTAGAAGAGATGAGAGGATGGAGGACTATGTGAGACGCCTAGGTGAAGAACCCATCCTGATTTCTGCGAGAGAATCGAATTTACTCTCCAGCTAGGAATCGCGAGGTCAACGCATTCCTTGTCTAAACGACAACCGAGCTGGTTACTAAAGAAGCTAACTTCTACTGTATTGAAGTGCGTTTCTTTAAAGAAAATTGAAAATAACTCTAATTTTCCCATGACCCATAATCAGATGAGAAAGAGATATCAACATTTTAAAATCATATTTCGGCAATTCCAACAATCGATTTTTAAATAAATGAATGCATTTTTTGTTAATTTTTGTTGAACTTATTATTTTTATTTTACTTCGACTCAAAATTATATAAACCAGTCTTGTAGCATTATACCAATTTTAGTTGTACTTATAACAATGACATTTCTTTTGCATATATTCAAATTAGATACAGAATTCTGGAAAACGTTACTCTAAATATCGTCTGTCAAAATATATAGATTTAAATGGAAAATTTCATTTTGTCTACAATTTTTGCATTACATTCATATTTTTATAAACACGCAATTTGATTATTTTTACTCTGGATGGTTGTCAATGTGACAATTAAACCGTCATTATTATAATGGTTAGGTTTAAAAACCAGAAAAGAAATCTTCATCAACAAATGAAAACCATCCACATATTAAACATTATTTTACGTAGTATTACTTGAGTATCTACATTTTTCTCTTACACGTAATACCTATTATATAACGTGAAAATAAATATTGAACAACAAATGAAACATATCCACATATGAAACATTTTTCATACATAGTATTAATTGCGTAACTACATTTTTCAGCCTCATTTATTACTTCTTATATAACCTGAAAAGAAATCTTGAACAACAAATGAAAACATTCCACACATTAAACATTTTTCTTACATAGTATTACTTGCGCATCTACATTTTTCAGCATCATTTATTACGTCTTATATAAACATTAAGTTACATTATAACTAATGAGTGCATCTTTTTCAGGCATAAGAAATTGACTTTTCATATATTTTCAGTAATACAAAATTAACAGTAATGAATTTAAATTATTGGAAATAGTGAATAGTGCTTATAATAAATGTAGATGTAAATACAGGAAATAAAGAAGTTAGCTCACTTGATAAGAATATGGAGAATCGCTCTTGGTTTTACTCTGGTGACTTAAAAAATAGAAATTCCAATTTTGAAAATGACGTTTTTGAATTAAACTTAATGAATAATATTTCATTTACCATTTTTAATTAACCTGTAACTAAAACTAAAATGAAAAAACTCGTAATTCACACGTTAGCTGATGTAGGCTTACGTCTCCTTGTCGTTGAAGTCAATTGTAATGTTTTCGCACTTTCTTTTAGTACTCTTCACAGCCATTATGCACTCATGAATATCGGATATTTATCAAAATAATTTTTCCTTTCTCCGTTGATCATAGTAATATTCGTAGACTCACTACAGATAACAAAGTAGAACAGCTGTAAAATATATGTATCACTTTTTTAGTTTAGACAACATAGTTTAAGATATTCTTTTTACAGTTTACACAAAGGCATTTAGATTCATTTAAAAATGCGATAATTATATGAAATGCAGAAAATCGTGTCAGAATCGAGTAGGAATTTAAGAACAACAAAAGCTAAGCTGTATGTGCTACAAAACAGAGATATCTGATTAGAATAGAAAAATCTCAACCGGATCGGGAATCGAACGTAGGACATCCGCTTATTACTCGATACTATACTTGTTGAAGGCTACGACATCAATGCAGAATGGATATTGTGTGTAAATTGATTATAGATACGATAATTTGGTTAAAGAAAAAGAGAGTCGCAAAATAATTAATTGGTAAGCGAACCGCGTACTGAAGGAGGTCGACGGTTCGCTTTATACATCCGGTTAAGATTTTTCTATTTTATTCCACTAACCTAACCTTAAAAGAATAAAATATCGAGAAAGAAGAGTTAACTATAACCTTTACAGATGGCAGCCAGCCGTAATTAAAATTAAAGGGCAAGAAAATAATGCAGAACTCAGAAAAGGAGTAAAGACAAGGATGAAGTCTGCCACCCATCGTCTTTAACTTATATATGGAACAGGCGATGAAGAAAGTTAAATACGAATATCGAAAAGGAATCAAACCTACGAGGCCAATCACCGGGATTTTCCTTTTCATTTCACTTCCTGTGGAACGAAATTGAATTGACGTTTTTATCACTGCCCATAACCTGTGATATGTTTAAGAATTTTATTTTGTATCTAATACAGTGACTCATTATTTACAAAATTCGTAAATAAAAAACTCTGTACGAATTAGAACATATGTTAGGAACTTATGATTTGAAATTATAGTTAAGTTAGGATTATGGTAATTTACAACAAAGAAACAGATTAACTACATATATAAAAATTATAACCTACGTAATTTCATTCTACTTTGCGTGTAATCTAACAGAACCAAAAGTTTTAGCAGTCAATTATTTTGCCTCTCTTAGACATAATATATCCACTAAGACTAAATGGCAGACCGGAAAATTCTTTTTGATTATGTTAGTTTCAACATTTGTAAAAGCCGGACGCTACAGTAGCAATATTTATAATGTGAATAACTAACAAAATAAATCTTAACTTACCCATGAGCGTGATTTCCCCAATAATACCAATTGTTAGAGCCATTAAGTTAACAAAAGTCCAATATATGAGCGAGTAAATACGAAAAGGTTTCCTCAAGATTACAGGAAACAATCAAAACCAGTATAAGGTAAATAAATTTACAGTCATCCTGAAACAAAAGAATGAATAATTTAATAAAAATTACTTATAGTATTTCTTCATTCAATGATAACGGTTTCGTGAATAATATTTCCCCATATAGGCAACTACTGATTGTCAATATTTCAGAATGTTTACCACGTCGAAACTAAGGTTAGGAAATAGAAATTTTGATAGCGTAGTAGGTTGTTGGTATCTATTATACCATTCAGAGGTTTAAAGATAGCAGGAAGCGCTGAAAAACATTAAAGACAAAAGGTTATTTATAAAAGTGAAAAATTCCGCTCCACGTCTCCAAATAGATCAGATGCTCCCACATTTAGCAGGGAACCAATCATTATAATCCGACCCTAATCACGTGACTGGTGGTGAGGCACCTGATCGAATTAAGCATAGTAACCCACCACTGGTTGAGGATTGTTGTGTGACGACTGTCCCACATCCACCCGTCCAGCCAAGTTGGAGGAATAGAAAACCAATAGGATGAATATGAGTATAACTATATTACAAACACTTGCGTCATATTGAGAAAAAATCGCACGATGTTATATACAATACTGCCATTATGTATGTTTTATTCCTAAAATTAACTTGATTCTCAAGTTTTGAGCTTTTAAAAAGTAGACACTAATTACATGCTTTGTAGTAATTATTCTCGTAAAACTTGTTGCTAGGGGTGATGTAGCCCCCAGTGTACAAATTTACTTCACACCTCAAGTCACCTGAACTATCGAAAGCTCCAAATAAGTGTTCAACACTCTTAGTTAATTCCAATGAACTATTCAACACCTACTATTTTTTTCAGGCCTCCTAAATAAACCCCCAAAACAGGTTTTTATGGCACACAAGTATATAACGGGACGAGGTATGGAAAATAAAATTGCTCAAAATGATCCGGTTTAGTGTCAATTATATTTTTCGAGATCGTCGAAGTGAAGGATGGCACTCGCAATGCCGTAATGAGTATGGGAATAGGAGGAGAGTCAAATGGTGCGGGAAATATGAAGTCTATACTGATCCAGATTTAACTAATTTGTCTAGGGTATTCACTTATTTCAATCAAGTCAGATAATTATAACTTTTAATTTATATTTTTGGGTCAGTGAAAGTAAAATTTTTGTTTGTAATCAAGTTTTGAGTTACTTAATTAGTAAAATTTTACGTACTACGATGCTTAGCGAGTTGCAAAATCTTAAGTCTTTAAGAAATGTTTACCAAAAATTCAACTAGGATTAAATATAATAATCCAATATTGAAAAATAATTGCCGAAAGCTAATGAATAATTTTTGATAATTCTAACGTTTTTAAAAATACGTACCTTATAAGAATGCAAATATTTCTTTTTTTCTCTTTTAAAAATTGTTTTAATAAATATTATATACATTTTTTGCACTTAAAAATAGTATTTCATAATGATTTTTCAATAGGTTGTAAGAAAAATAAATTTTATTTACTCATGAATAATAATTACTTACCATGCTAAAGTCAGTTATCAAAAGAGATCCGAAATTAAATAACATGAACTTAAATCGTGGTCGTACTCTGCTTCAGAACCACCAAAGAAAAATCTGTGGGCATATAAAAATCGTTTAATTAAAAAAATACCATTTACAATATCCAATAATTTTACTTACGACGTATTCTTGCAAAAAATGAAAATGAATACTTATTTCAATATCCACTTATCAATTAAAAGCTCTTGCCCCCAAAATAAAGGTGGATTTTAAATATAAACTGGTGCAACATTGACTTAGTTATTTAAACCTGGGAAAATTAATACATTTATATAAAAAAAACACTTCACCTTACTCTGAATTATGACTAGCTTCATCCGGGAAATTTTATGGTTCACTATTTTGGATAATATGTACGCCAAGCAATAACAAACATTATTTATTCTCTCACATTCTTCAATTTTTAATTCCTTATTAACATAAATGGAATAAAATATTATTCTCAACTATGGGATGCCTTATTATGTTGGTCTTCGTGGCCGATCGTCCATCGGAGTAAATATTAACGCTTGAACTAGCCACCGTAGAAAAAGTTTCTAATAATATTAGCTATGTTCCCGGCGTTCCTCGGGTATATATTTATATTAGTAAGGAAAACGAATTATATCAATACTTATATCTTGGTAAACCCATAATTTTATATTATCAACGATGGAAAGTTAATGTATGTTAGCTTGACCTACAGTAAATGAAAAAGCTTTGGTAACGAAATAGATATTGAGCCAGGCGTGAGGAATATATATTACTTTCAAAGCGTTAAGACACAGCCGAAGTTAAATCTTAAGAACACGTACAAGCCGATGAGGTGTATAAAAATGTATAAGACGGAAGGATTTTTAAGGGTCATTAATTAAAATCTAGTGGCTACTTTAACAAAGGGGTATCTGAATATTTGCATTTTCTTATACATATTATATTGATAATAAGTAAAGAGCAGTACAGACGCTTGAAGAATGAAATAGATAGGATGTGAAAATCAGCCAAAGAGGCTTGGCTACAAGAGAAATGCAATGCAGTTGACGATTTCATGGTGAAAGGGAAAATAGACGCAGCTTATAGGAAAATCAAAGAATCATTTGGCGAGAGGAAAAATAATAGCAAGAACATCACGAGAGCGGATAGGAAGCCAATTATGGATAAAGAAGAAAAAGCAGAAAGGTGGAAGGAATATCTAGAAGAGCTGTATCATGGTGGTAGTCTAGATCAGTCAGTAATAGGTGAATGATGAAGAGTTGGGGGACAAAATTATAATGTTAGAGTTTGACAGGGCGCTGACTGACCGGAGCAATTGTAAAGCGTCAGGATTTTATAACATTCCAGCCGAGCTGATAAGATCATTAAGAAGCGAAGAATAAATATCACGGCTATTCAGGATAGTTTGCGAAATATACGAAACAGGAAGAATACCAGACGATTTTATTAAAAACATAATTATACCCATACCGAAGAAGGCTGGGGCTGATAGATGTAAACAGCACAGAACAATTGGTTTAGTATCGCATGAATGCAAAATATTAACGAAAATAGTATATAGGAGAATGGAACGTCAAATAGAATGCGAGTTAGGAAAAGATCAGTTTGATTTTACGAAGAATATAGGGACAAGAGAAGCTATATTGCCTGTACGATTAATTTTAGAAGACAGGATACGAAAAAACCGGCCTACGTTCATGGCATTTCTATATCACGTTATTAAGGATTTTGAAGACAACTAGAAGAAAATATCGGGAAAGGAGGCTAATAAATAACCTCTACAGAAGACAAGCAGCAGTAAGAAAAGAAAGCAGAAATCAAGAAAGGAGTAAGACAAGGATGCAGTCTGTCGCCCATGCTGTTTAACTTATATATAGAACAGCCGATGAAAAAAGTTGAAACAAATAAATAAAACCCTTACGCTTTGCCGACGATATTGTAGTATTAGGAGAATCAGAAGAAGACTTGGAAACCATAATAAATGGCATGAACGTAGTTCTGGAGAAAGAGATCAATATGAGGATTAATAGAGGAAAAACAAAGCTAATGGAGTGTAGTAAGGGAAACGGTGGAAAAACAAATGGTGTTAGATTGGGAAGGGATATTTTGACGGTAGTTAAGAAATTCTGCTACTTGGGAAGCATAATAACTAGTGATGGTAGAAGTATAGTAGACATAGAGTGTAGGATAGCACAAGCAAGGAAGACTCGTTAAACAGAGGAATTTACTTACGGGTAATATAAGTGTGAATATTAGGAAATTATTGCTACTTGGGCAGCATAATAACTAGGGATGGTAGAAGGATAGTCGACACAAAGGATGGAATAGCACAGGGAAGGAAGGCTTTCGCAAAAAGGAATTTAGCTACGGGTAATATGTGTGAATATTAGGAAATCATTGCTAAAAATGTTTGTATGGAGCGTGGCGTTATATGGGTGCGAAACGTGGACAGTATGAGTCGCATAAAGGAAAAGAAGCTTTTGAATTGTGGTGCTGTAGAAGAAGGCTGAAAATCAAATGGATGAATAGAGTAACTTACGAGGAAGCTATAAGCAGAATAACAGAAGAGAGAGCCATATGGAGAACTTTGACGAAGAGAATGGGCCGCGATTTGAGACATGAAGGTCTTGTAAAATTAGCAATAGAGGGAAATGTGTGGGGTAAGAACAGAAGAGAGCAGTCAAGGATGTAATACGTTAAGCATATTAGGGAGAATATGCGGTCTTGTAGTTACGTGGAAATGAAAAGATAGATTACCATGGAGGGTTGCATCAGACCAGTCTAAAGACTGAGTAATACGACGACAAAACAACAAGGTGCCATCAGACATCAGACTTACCATTAGTATATGTAACGGAATTCTGTATTGAACATTTTAAAACTTTGAATATAGGGTTTTAAATACTATTTTTATATTATTTTGATTTGGAGTCGTCTATTTTACAATAATTATTTTATTCTCGTGCATAATTATATTTCGTCTTATTCTTGTGTCAATAGTCAATCGAAAATTTTACATGTTTTTGACCGCGCTGGATATTCGTTTCATTAGGTGGAAACATCAGATTTGATACGGCTGGATCCTTTGATTGCAGCATTGATGATACCTGAATTTTCGATGGTTGAAATTATGAAGCTGTTATCTCACCGCGTCGCTGTACGATTGAGAGTGTATATATCCGAACTAACGGACAGAAACAGCACGCTTATTGCAGACAAATCCGCTAAAGGATTATAAACACTGGTTGGCTACGTCTGCGCAACAAACAAAAAGTGCGTGACTCACTCGGTTACGCCAACGGTACGCGCCCTATTAGCGTCATCACTGCGTCGTACGCTTTTATCTTGAAAATTTTTTCTATCGTCTCTTTTCTAGTGGTTTTCCTTCTTTGTTACTGTTTTAGAAGCTTTCTACTTTTTTGCAGTTTTTGAACGAATATAACTCATTATAAAATAAATAAATTAACCAATAAGGTATGAATTTTTTATTTAGTACAAGTCAAATAGGGAAATACTACTCATTAAATTGAAAACAGATACACTTTGTTCCAATTATAGGACCTCATTGACACATTCTTAAACCAAAATAAAATACAAAGAAATTTGTTTTGCTTACATTAATTTACAAAAATGAAGTTCTCGAAGCTGAACTGCTTTTCATATGGTTGAGTCAGAAATCATGAAGAATTTTCTTAAATTGATGTAGAGAATATTTTTAAAACTATGTACATAAAAATATTATTATCTGATGAGATCTTTAACTTGGGACTGATTGTTGTATTTTTTTTAATTTCTCGAGACGTAATTCTCGAATGTAATTATATAAAATTAACAAATTTTTCAGACTTTATTGACTAATTTGTTTATTTTAATTATAATATATGCATATCTCAAAGTAATGACAAATCTATTTTTAAAAATGTCACTTTATATTTCTTTGAATGGTAGATATTTAATAATAGTTATATTTATTTGACTTTAATACAAATGAAGTTAACTTGTTTTGTTCTCAATATAGGACATCGTCAGTGTATAATGGAGTATTTTCAATCATTTCAATACATCTCCAAATTTTTCTATTAATAATAATAATAATGGTATGTAAACATATTTAGTGTATAGCATCTGCCGCTACTCAGGTTCCATGGAGTAGACTATGGTATTTATACACATTTTTATTATTTCATGTAAAATTTACATCATTTTACTAATGCTAAATTACATGTTCCTATAGGCAGTGTGTAAAATGTATTTCTTGGGTAAAAAACGAAGTTCTGTTTATAGGCGACCGACAGGGACACCGTGAGAAATTTCTTATGTTCACTTTTTAGTTTACGTATGTAATTTTTTTTATATTCCCCTTTCTTTGTTTTATAAATTATATTCATAATAATTATTTGTTATACATCATATTAAATTAAAATTATAATATTAAATAAGCAACCACCAAATAAACGTAATTTATTACATTTCCGAAGCATGAACTATATGGCAATATAAAAATGTATAATACATCCAACAATATTGCTACCATAACAATTTTCTTAGCTTTTAAATATCAATTTTCATTAAATAAAATAATTACAAATTATGAACAAATATAGTCGCAAATGTTCTGTAATAAAATGCAATGTATATTATGTATATTATGAACCGCTCAATGTAAATTGTGGTGTTTGATTTAAAAAATAATCTTAAAATACACAGTGAATGAGACGTTGAATGTTGGGATTACGCTGCGTAAAAGATACGCCTTCAACAAATATATTTATGAATATATACTAACGAATAAAAAGTTTCAGCAAAACGATATTTGTGTCTATTCTGTGTATGATAAATCTAATTGAATGTGCTTCAATTCGTACATAAAAATGAAACATTCAAAGGACATCATTCATAAATTTATAAAACTACGTTCAGAGCCATTTATAATTTAGTAAACAACGTCATAAAATTGTAAAGATTAGAAATAATTTAAAACATGTTGTACATTGATAAACTTACCATAGCAAAGGTTGCTGCCAAAACACAAAACCTACAACAAATAAATAATGGTAATAATTTTTTCCAATATTAAATATAAATTATGCTATTACTGTTAGCCAGGAAGAATCATATTAAGTATGCAATAATTGTTTGATACAAATTAATTATCCAGACACGAAAGAAGTGTGACAAAAGTAGGCACAGTAGAGGAAATAAGTCCGATGACCGATAGAGCTAAAATAAAGTTAAGTATATATATATATATATATATATATATATTGCCACGTCTCAAGACCTGCAGTGATGGCAGAGCGGTAGCGAGCCGGACTGCAGATTCGTGGACTCGGGTTCGAGTCCCAGTTGACGCAACCATTTTTATTTGATTAATTTATTTACATTGTTTGCCTTTAGTTTCTAGTATTTTCTGTTTCTAGAATGTTCTGTTTCTCGAATATTCCATGTATGTATAAATAGGACTGGATTCCAAATCGGAGTCAGTCTGTAGCAGTACGAGCTTTGTACAGCACTTCGCCGTTGATTAAACGCCTATAACCTCTACGTGTGTGTGTTATTGAATCTCACGATCCCTACGAAACGTGACAATATATATATATATATATATATATATATATATATATATATATATATAGTAATAGAATGAAGGTAACGATTCTCGAAAGCTATTTATTATAGAACGCCTGTGTCATAAGTATACTACTTACACAAAGAAGTAACCAAATTACAAAAAAGTGATAAAATAAATAATATTCAACGTTTCTGAAATCCTTGTTGCAATCATTATTTTTGACTGTAATTGGGCTCCTACTTTGTGTAATTAGAATTAATACCAAAATGACTGACAGGGTGCCGTGCAATATTTCAATTTTGCCCTGGTCTTGTTCTGCACTAGTAGATAACTAATAGTGACGACTGGCCTTAAAAAATTTTTTTACTTGAAAAAAAAAACTGTTAAGTTGAACCAATACTAAGAAACTACAACTAGAGAAAGAATCAATTGTTCTTTCTTAGGAGAACACAATCTATTCCATGAAATAAAATTGAAATGTCTCTCTCCCTGTCTGTCTATCCGTATGTTTATTTGGAATAGGCTCAGAAACGGCTCAACGGATTTCAATGATTATTTGGGGGTTTAAAAGCAGGAAATTTAATTTAAACATTCGTGCATATTTCATTTTGATAATGATATTAATATAATATAAAAATTAATTCTACGAGAATATTTCTTGGCATACGTGCGTTCGAATCTCCAAAAAGTGAATGAGGGTTGCCTATAATCTTGATATGTTGACGCTCCGAAACAGCTTAACGGATTTCAGTGAAAATTTCAGGGATTGAAACAGGAATTTTAACTTAAATTTTCGTGTACGTTTTCGATATCTTGCAGCATAAAGGGGACATTAATGTAAATATTTATAAATCCGTTGAATTGCAGCGTGAAAGGCGCCGCGAGAACCAACTGCGAGTTAAAAGTCCTTTTAAGCGTTCCTATACCATTCATCCCACTTACTGTGTGATTATAAGCGTAATTCAGGCAGCATGAGAGAGAGGAGAAGGGATAGAGAAGGGCGAACATTCTTACTGCGTCTATTGTTGCAAACGTGTGAAAGCGGGATGTGTTCAAATAAACTGTGAGTTATAAGGTTTGCCGTGAGGCGATTATAAATAAATGACATCGTGCTTTCCTATTTACGGCAAAATAAAAAGAGCTAAATTTCCGCGCGAACGAAGTTGCGGGCATAGATAGTATAGAATATTTATTTAATATTTACTGAATTTTCAGACACCATTCACAGGTTTTAGACTTTAAGTCTTTTTCGTTAACTTTAAAATAAAAAGTGCTTAGAATGACAGCATTAACCAAATTCGAATGCACTATCGAAGTCATCTGTCATGCTCTTAGAGACAGGTCAAAATGGTATAGGTAAAAAATTTCAATTTCATTGGTTTCGAATAAATAATTAAAGTTCTTATTTCAACAAAACTTACTTTTAATTACGTGCCATTTCTCTAGCAACATTTTGGCGGTATCATAATTAAATATCTATCGATCTATTTCTTATTTTTTAGAGGAGAAATATCTTGATTTTATCTGTAGAAACGTCGTACGTTTGAAAAATTTCCGCTTGATTTTAAAACTAAGAATTATTTATTCAAGAGTTTATTTAAATATTATTTCGAGCCGATAAACGTCTAGATCTTTAGCGACTGTCCATTTACATTTCATTGCAAAACTAAATAAATTATGTCACTTACTTCTTATACATCCCATACATTTACGTTAACTTAAAATATTTACACTTTCTTAACATTTGTATTACTTTGGGGGGAAGGGGGGGCAGGCTACATGAGCGTGTGATCCTGTTACAGACAACCATCCTTCAATAGCATAGGGATGGTACTGAAACATGGGGGTAGGGGTCGAATGTGGCACAAGATAGGCAAGTGTTGACTAGGATCCCCGGGATATATTTTAAGAATCTTCCCCGACGATTCACCAAAAAATAGATGCAGGGAAAACCCTAGAAATCCTGCATTAGATAGGTCGGGCTATTGGGTACTATTCTCACACTCTTTCGAATGACGGGAGAGGAGTTTGCTGAGTGTGGGATCGCAGAATTCCCTTCTCCGTGTCTGCTGGAGATTTAGGAGGTAGCTGGCCGATTGATTCAATGGGATCAACGGACAACTCTTACCGTATGCCCAAGGTTGTAGATACACCTCCCAAAAGAGATGAAGATATACCGTATATTATTACCTTTTGTTTGTGCAACTGTGGTTTATTTTTAAAAGATGTAATAATTTATTAAATTTAATAAATTTTATCAACTTTGTACGTTAATAATTCTATTACCTTGAATTATTTTTCACCCAAGTTGCTTTTCTGTTTTTTATTATTACAGAATTTTTTGATATCTCTTTAATATAGTTATTGGCGCATGTGGAATCGAGCAGAGACCAATAAATCGTCGTTATAGTTAAAGAATCTTATTTATGCCTAGAAATACATAAATCGAAACCTATAATTGGCGTAGTTTAGTACTTTCTAATTTATACCAGATTTAACGTAACTTTATAATGTTGTTCATCGCATAACGTAAGCCGACTCTTCAATATTTTAATGGAAACATTTTCGACGCATAAAGAAATCGGTTAGGAGCCGTATGCTGTTACTATATAGTATTATCGAACTGAAATAAAGAACATAAAAATGAAGATGCCAAGTTCAATATTTTTTCTTACAATTACGTAAGTCGTAATTACGGGAACGTTAGAGACGTATACAAACTTGACACGAAATTCCCAACCGATTCCAGGATGACACTTTGGCAGTCGATTGAAATTTGAAAAGGGTCTATAATATTTTACAGGCCTATAGGGGTCAATAATAATTTTTTCTGCTTTTAATTCTTTACTTTAATTTTAATATGTATTAATATGAAATAGATTTGCATAGGGCGATGTGATGGACGAATATCATGTCGCTTTTCTATATGCACAATTGGAATAATTTGGAAGGTAAAATCAATTGTTAAGTATTAGTTATGCTATTATTTTTTAACTTCTCTTAGTTATTACCTGTTTGAGGAAGAATTTAGTCTCACATTAAAAATTTGAAAAAATATTTTTTTAGGGACTTATACAGAACAGTTGTTCGTTGACATCGCGAGGGAGAGACATAGTGAATCTTACGAGTGAAATATAAGCTGGGTGTCAAGTGTTATGGCCATATTCCTGATATGGTCATCCCCAATATTTTAAGTTAATTAACTAAACTATCCAAGAGCTGGAATCAGCATTCAGTAACAAGCTGCCTATTATGTGCCATTATTATTTTTGATTCGATCAGGTTGAACAATATGCCGTCAGTTACCCGTTTTGTAGTTTTCGTTTGATTTTAGTGATTTTTCACTAATAAGTCTCCTTTGCTTTATATATGTTTTTAAATACTTGTTTTGTGAAGTCTCTATTCAGATTGTAACGCTCTTTTGATTTCTGTTGTCGTTGATTAGCGTATCGATTTCAAATTCGTTAGAAACTAAAGATTTTCTTTAAAACTGATCTGCTCCTGATGTGGCCACCCTGACGCCATTTCTATCACGAAGAGTGGTGACAATGATATTTTTATTTGTTACCAGTTGTGATATATTTATTTGAAATAAATTGTAATTCAAGTCAAAGGAAGTAGAAATGCTTCAATTGAAGCTGAAGTAAGAGCGTATAGATTAATTTAGAAGAAAGACAAGAACGGAAAAATGTCGAACCCAGGACCTACCGCTTTCTGGGCGGGCACTCTACCACTGAGCGAGTACGAGGTCCGATTCCACATCCCTCCACTACCTTAGGTTTACAGGAAGTGAAGAATGTTGAATCGGTCCTTGGACTAGCTCAGTGGTGTTGCACGTCTGGAAAGCGGGAGGTCCTGGGTCCGGGCGACATTTTCACATTCTTGTCTTTCTTCCAAATTTAGCTATGAATTGTAATGTCATTTATAAACAAGTTTCTTTACTATAGACAAGCTCTTTCGAGACCTAGTTTTGAATAAAAATCGATTATTTAGTACGTTTTCATGTTTACACCAATATTATTTAGTTTCAGCAGAACTGCAGTACGAAACTGAAAAATTTCACGATTTGAATAACGGATAAAGGGAGGACATATCATGTGCGTAAGTTCCTGATAAGACAAAAGAGGACAATAGGGAGGACTATGGCCAAGAGAAGGGACAAATTAATGGGCCACGTTTTGAGACGTGAGGTTCTTGTAAAATTAGCATTCGAGGGAAGTTTGTGGGGTAAGAACAGAAGAGGGAGGCGAAGGATGGAATATTCTGAGCAGATTAGGGAGGATGTAGAATGTGGTAGTTATATGGAAATGAAAAGGCTTACACAGAATAAATTAGCATGGAGAGTTGCATCAAACCAGTCTGAGGACTGATTACTGATATGGACGCTATGCAGAGTTTTGGAATTTTACTTCTTGCGAACAGTAAAATCATTTTTATGGGAATTGAAAAATATTTTTCAGAAAGTACATTAGTCTACCTACAATTTTATAAAAATAATTTTTCATTATTTTTCAGAAATGGCTACAAGAATATTTTTGGAACCTTAGCATGACAATAAAACCTTAACTCAATTTATGATCGTTGCATGTAGTAAAAATTATCTCTTCTCAAATTTTATTATGAATAAATTGTAGTCGTTTTCCAGCTTCTATACCAAAACATCTCGTTCAGAATATTAATTTAATCGATTGATGTAAAATGTTATGTTACATACTTAAATAAATTAACAAACTGTTGGTACATCAGATTACATTATCTTATGGGAAAAGTTACTTCCACATTTGTAAATCGTGGGTGGTAAATGTATCGTAAAAATATAAATATTTAGACAATTCCACGCCAAAGTAAGTGATGAAATAATTTATTTTATCACATCATTTTGCCTGTTAATTTATTTATCTAATTATCACGTTAAATATTTATTAAGAAAAATTAGTAATTAATAAATACTATACAACATGGTGATTTAGGATTATTATAAACTAATTTCGTAACTAATGTAAAAAGAAGTATAGAAAAATGATTAATATTGTATAATTACCTTCAACACTTGGAATCTTTAATTTTTAGATAAATTAGATATCTATTACGTTGAATGAAATTCTATTATTTCCAATAAGTAAAAAAACACATATTAATAAGTTTAATGTTTCGTTACCTCTGAAACCTAACATGTAATAATATATATATATATATAAATTTAAACATTTATAGCATTATGACAAAGCATTCAGTCAAACACAAATATGTCCAGAAACGTTGTAGTACTGTTAAATTTAAATTTTATGGTTCTTATATACAATTTGAATAATGAAAATGTTATAGGTCGTTAAATAAATCTGATTATTAGAGAAAACGAAAAATAAAATAATATTATGGAAGAGCGTCAACCACAGCCATTAAAGTTTTGAAAATATATGTTTTAATTAAATAAGTCAGTTAAATTGAAGAAAAAATATTAAATATATTTTATATTTGTTACGTAAATTAATGGATCATTTCAACTTGAAACGAGGTGATATTTATGAATTATAATAAAAAATTACGGGGTTGTTAAGGGCTAATTGAATATATATCAGAATCACGAATAACAGTCTCATTTTCTGAGATGAATTATTAAAATAAATATTACTGGAATGGAATACTCACTGGCGAGGAGAAGCGCGCCATGCTTCTCCTTGTCCAGGATCTCCTCCTCCATGGACGACGAGGAGCATTGTGAGAAGAGTCAGTTTCGACTCGCCCACCTGTTGGACTCTGCTACCCGCCGTCTGTACTGCCTCGCTGCCAATCAATACTGTCTGCGTGGGATACAGCATCCAGATTTCTCGGTACTATTCCCAAAATAGGTAGCTAGAACCGGGGAACAACTAATACAAAACCAGCCAGAAGCCCCCGTTTCCAGGGATACCGCGACGGTGCAAAGTTTTAACAGTTTCCAGGCACCGAGCTTCATGATGGCCCCTACTCTAATGTCAAATGTTTCGCGTTATGTACATAGCGACGGGATAAATTGAATATTTAAATTAGAAAATATACATGCTTACAACGCCGATAATATTCTCAGTTTTAGACTGAAGCCACTTCCTCTATACTCAATTTCTACTCTGACGAGATTTGTTTAATTATTTGTTACTTCTCATTGCTTGTGAGTTTCGCATGCATAATACGCCATTACAAGCATGTAATGAATAATAAGTTTAGTTTCCTGGTCAACTTTATCTATTTGGACCAATTGCCGGCATTATGAAAGAGTAATCGAAAAACCGCAGAACGTGACAGTTATTTGGCGCACAATATATTCTTCTTTTGAATAATTAAATTGGAAGTGTACTTAGAGATCTCGATGTTCTTTCAGGAAATGTTTTCAGAATTGTCATCGGACCCCTGCCATTTAAATTTATATTTGGCTGTAGATATTGATCTTTGCAACTCCGGTGGGAGTGAGCTAGTCAGGGAAAAGTTTGGGAAAAAAATAAGACACACGGTGAGATAAAAAATATATGTTAGCAAATTAGAAATGTCGGTATCTAGGGATAAGACAATTCATGTGATGAACAGAATGAAATCAACAACCATGTCTCCTGACGTAAGAGATTAAAACATCCAAAATTTTGATTTTCGATTTCAGTATGTTGCGTTGTTGAGTCGTTCCCTCTAATCCTCATCTATTTAATTTATATTATTATTTTTACTGAAGTAATTACATAGATGAATATTATCAATTAAAATTTTTTAATGAAAAATACATACAATGAGCCTTTATAACGGATTTGTCAAGGTATTCAATTTTGAACTAGTTTATAATTTTTCTTATAAATACGGCAAAAACATTCGGCTTGTCAAAATAAACCTTTTCTTAAATTCAAATGTATCCTGTGTTCTAACATTTATAAATAATCTAGGAAGCTTAATCTGACTAATATTAAATAAATTACAATATGCTCGCCAAAAGTCAGATATTTATTTCAAATTCAAATTATCGTGTAACAACACGTTTCATTCCTAATTTAGGACCGTTTTAAGTTGTTTACAAGTAAAAATATTTCCAACAGAAAAATTTAGATCTGTTACACATAAATTTTTCGACTCTTGTTAATGTGCAAGAATTCTAAATCTTTCTGTTGAGGATTTTTAATTCCTTTTACATTTTTAAATTATAATCTAGTGAAAAGGTCCTTAAAGTTAATGATGAAACATTGCTGATAATTTGAATACATTTCTGACTTTTGTTCATTATATTGTAATTTATGTTCTAACAATTCCTACAAAATATTTAATGAAGAGGATAGACATGTCTCGAGAAACCTGAGACTAAATCAGAAGTTCTGAAGACTTCAGTACCCATTGGGATTCAGCCATCCGGGGCCAAATATGCTGCACCCATATTTTAAGTATTTAAATCCAATAGGCTCCAAAATTTGCCTAAATTCTAAATTACTTTTCTGAAAAAAATAAATTTGTTATTGTGGATTGTATATAGTTTAGATTTTTAGTTCAGATTACAAGTTATTAATTATTTTTTGTGAAATTTTATCGTCCCGAAATAGTGACGCCCGGGCTAGCTCGTATCCACTACTTCCGCCATGCTAGGTCTCTGTTAATGCCTTACCACTTCATTTTCAAACTATGGAAATTTTAACACAAATTTATTGTAATCACTTTAAATTAATTTGAAACAATGTACATATGAACATATACAACCATAAAGGGTATTCATGGCCTATATAGAAAAGTATCTCTTTTTAAATAAGTTGGTTGGATATTTTAAATAAGTTGGTTGGAAGGTGCATTCGTTACTCTGGACGTTGAGTACATGAACTTTCGGATATACAGTCTTCCTACCTTCCTTTATCTACTCTGCCAGTCTGACATCATCACATTCACTTCCCTAATTCCCAATTCTCTCTACAAATCAATTCTGTTCCATCTGCACATCTTTATTTGCAGTATACATTATTAAAACCTAGTCTGTAATATACCATGCCTTAAACATTAACTTCTTATATCTTCCTTGTCATAATTTTTAATCGGGCCTCCTTATTCCACCATATTCAGCCTATTGTCTTCACTCAATTTTCTGGCTAGCTGTTTATTTGAAGTTATGTCTGGTGTTATTATTTAACGTAATGGTACTTGACAAATTTTCTTGTGTGTTTGTAAAGTATTTTGAAACTAATTCAAATAAACCCAAAATCAAGCTCATAACTAGAATTGTAAATTTTACAAGCACAAGGGTTCAACTGCAAATCAACGAGAATGTGGAATTTATCTGAAAGTTATTAAAATTTGAAACCTCATCATTATACGCAAAAAAATCAATATTTATTATACATTTATGACTAATCCACTTAAAAACTAACTTTGCATCTAATAAATCTGCACAAAAGATAAATCATATCGTATTTTATAGATTAACAAAACAGGTGTACAAAAGATCATCCTAAGAGAACGTTTATTGTAGTTTTTATCTAAATTGGAGAATACAACAAATTTAGACCTCTTTCTTTGGTATGGGAAAATAAGATGAATCACTCCCCAACTGCCATAATGTTGTGAAGAAACTGCCACCTGGAATGATGTGAAAGGCAATTCAGATAGTAGGGCTTATTATTATACGAAATGTTTCATTAATAGAAAAAATAAATGTATACGCTTAAATACAGTAAATATTGTATCAATTTATATTATTTTTCCTTGTTTTGAGAATTAAAATACACTCACCTACACCACCATATAAAGTGAAGTAAATTTAAAAATAAATCAGGTTTACTAAAGTGGCCTACAGTTTGACTCGGAATATACTATTGATGGGGAAACGAAGCGCAGGAGACAAACTGCAAATTTCTAGGCATTTTTTTTACAAGAAGCTCAGGTGGGAAAAGTAAATAAACTATGCTAGAAGGAATGCATAGAATACTTGGAATTTTATGAAGTCCAAAGAATTATATATGTATCAGTAATATGCCCACTAATGGAATATGGTGCTGCTTGCTACTATTTGTACAGAAAAAATCTGATAGAGTCCTTAGAAAGGATGCAGAAAAGGACTGAAAATTTTGATACACAGGACCTGGGCACAACAAGAAGAGTGTAGAGATTCTAGGTTGAGATATGCTCAGTAAATATGGGAAAGAGCTAGGTTACACACTTTTAAAAGCATTTGCAAGTCACAAACCTTGTCGCTGAGTTCAGGATAAAAAAGAAGAACCAACTTAGCACAGGAGGTTGGATAAATTTTTTAAAATAAAGGCTAGGCAGTAAAAATACAAATGTTAGCAAACACTCATTCCTAAATAATTGAATGACTGGACCAATTTGCCTACAACATTGTTTTGGAACAAGCCCTTTAATGAATGTAGATTAGTATTATGAAGTTAAAACAGAGTTGTGATATCTGTCTATGTTGATGATCATTTATTAACATTGTATTTCACTGTTAATGATGAAATTAAAAATCAATTAGCTGTTAATTATTTAGGTGAAGTGTCAATTACTTGTCTATGAACAATAATAGAGCGTACAATTAAAAGTCATCTGTTAATATAGAAATAGGTAGTTTTTAAAAGACAAAAATGATGTAAGTTCTTGAAAATAAAAAACAATTATTGCAATACAAATTTGCAGGACTTTGGAATTTGTGGAGTTCAGTAAAATGTGAACTTGAAAATAACTAACATATATTCCCTTTTTTTATATATAAAAATTGCTTAACTGTTTATTGTGTTTATAGATCTGATTGTTGAAATTAACAATTGATGATAGTCAGTTTATGGTAGTGTGATTATCTTAGGAGCAGCAGCAGCTGTAATGGAGAAGTATAGAAAATGTGTTCAATTTTGACTAATCATACAGATTATATTGCCATTTTTGAATTTAGTACACAAATGAATGAAATTTTGTATTTTTTAAATACAGAATTTCTTTAAAAAGATGTGAAGGTAAATCTTTAATAAATTCTCACTGAATGTTCATACTTTTTATTTTCATTTTTATATAGAGCCTGTCTATTTGGCCATTTGTTTTTGGCCATTTATATGTGCAGAAAAAACATTTTAACAGTTTTTAGTTTACAAGAATGGTAAACTGACTACTTTTTAGCTGTGATTACCTAATGCTACTCACTTCAGTACATCTAAACTGGTAAAAAAGTTTCAATTTGTAAAATTAATTTTTGGTAAATGAATTCATTATTTTAACATTGAAAAAATCACTGTTATAGTCAGAAAGAACAAACTAATTGAAAATTTATTATAATTATTTTTACAAATGTTCATCTGGAATATTATGCATTTTCATTGACTGTGAATGTAGTTTAGTACTCCCTATTTGATAATCAAAGCATGTTGTTACATTTTCCTCATTTAAGTTTCAGGCCACATCACTTCTGAACATAATCTTTATTTCATAGCTATGTATATCCATCTTCAACAAGATACTAAATCCTCAATGATTATGGCACTACAATAGTGTTCTCTTTCTGTAGAACATTAATATTTCCATTAACTTATTCAGAATATATGCATATTCTCTCAACTGTTTTATTTCCTGACAAACATTAATTTAATATGTTTAATTCTTTATCTCTTTCTGCTCACTTACCATGTGATGTGTAGGTACAAAGTGTGAGTTAGAAATATTGATTTTAACATATAATTCAATATAAAAACTTTAAAAATATATTAGAATATGGTTGATTTTACAAGTTTAGAATTTCATGGAATATCATCCAAGATTCCTTCAGCCGAAATGCTTAAATCTACCATTAAAAAGTATATTCTTTTCAAACCTTGGCTGTGAAAATGACGGGAACGGTGGGAGTTTTCTCGCAGGCGCTTCAACCCAGGGCTCACCTGATCATGACAGGAATGCCTCATACTCTCTCTGGGTATTTTTTATCAAAGTTCTCACATGCCGAGACACCTTCAGCTATTTTAGGAGGTATATGTGCTAGGGTCAAAGACCTTTGGCATATGGCAAGAGTTGTCCGCTGATCCCATAGGTTAGTCGGCCAACTGCCTCCTGAAACTGGTGGCGACACTGAGAAGGGAATGCTGCAACCCCACAGCAAACTCGTCTCCCGTCATTCGGAAGGGCGTGAGAATAGTACCCAATGCCTGACCTACCTGATGCAGGTTTTCTAGGGTTTTCCCTGCATCTCTTTAGGTGAAACACTGGGTAGGATCCTTAAACCATAGCTTGGGGGCCCTAGTTAACTCTTGGCTACCTTGCTCTACCTTCCGCACCACCCCTTTTCAATTCCCTTCCTATGCCATTAGAGGGGAGTTGCCTGTTTGAGGATCACCCTCATGATGTAGCCTGTTAACACCCCCCCCCCCCCAAAAAACAAAAACAAACCGTAGCTCTCCTTTGACATCCCCTCCTTTTCAATTCCCTTCCTATGCTGTTATACAAGAGTTACCAGTTTCTGGATCACCATTCAAGAAGCTTCCCCCCCCCAAGAGTTACATTGTTGTGTAAAATGATGAATTATATTATCAATGCAAACATCAAGTATACAAAGTAAATAAATCTATAAAAGTAAAATTTCATAAATTCAGTGAAGATTATTTGTATAATTTTTAATGTTAATGGAATTATTGTTCATCTAAATATTAACAATTCACTAATTAATTTTGAGAAATATTTCAACTTGATTCCAATCTATTTGATATTTGTTAATTTGTATGTGTCTGGAAAAATCCATATTTGTAACTGAATCTTTATATTATTAATTATAATAGTGTTAAATTATCAAATTTTGTCCTTGTCATAATATTAAATAATTAAGTTTCTGGCATATTAAGGCTGAACAATTTATTTATATTTATTGTTGTGCTACATATTTAAAGTGTGATTATTTTGACCTAATAATGGTAGTAGACAAGATTTCATGTAATGAATCTAGGCAATGAACCAAATTAATAATAATAAAAAGTTTAAGAGGTGAAGGTCAAAATAAAAGTTTTTGCTTCACATAAGAGATACAAGTACAGTAACAAAAAATAATTAAAATTCATATTATTGAAGATACCTCACCATGGTATCCTTACCTTGAAGTGGTGGTGGGGCTTGCATGGTCAAATGCATATACCGGTGGTAGCGTTGCTACTGGTAGGGCCTCCCTTGCTGGACAGGTCGAAGGTGATGATCCAGACTAAGTGGGATACCCTGGCCCTCCAAGTTGGGGCTAACAACCCCACCACCATAAAAACTTCATATTGTTCAGAAACCAAACCAGAAAAACCAGACAGTCCCAAACTTACGACGACTACAGCGCGCTAAATGGCAACGATATGGATATGTGTAGGAAGACTTCAAGGACTGTCGGAGTCAGGAGGTGGCGTAGATGGGCTGAGGACCAGGACGATTGGAAACATGTAATTTTGGAGGCCAAGATCCTTAATGGACCGTAGAGCCATGGAGCTAGTTAGTTAATTATTGATGATTACATTTAACTTGCAAGCAAACCATTTGGTGAAAAGTTACATGACAAAGAATGTGTATTTCCTTTATGTATCATGACTGGGATATGCAAATGGTGTCATCAAATAGCTATATAAGTAATTTTCAGCTGCCAATGACTACAAACAATTTAAGGTAAATTTATATTAAAATGTAATGATAATTAACTTTTATTTCTAAGAAAATTTAAAAAATCAAAGGTTGCCACAAAAAACTTCAATTATTTTTTTTTTTACAAGCATTCACTATTTATTCTTGTATTTAATTTAATTGCAAAGCTTTAATTGTGTGCCAATATATACTAGATAAAAGTAGAGAATAAGTATCAATATATAAACATACAAAAGTCTCCACTTACTGTAAATCATTCAACTGCATTTCACTGCTCACAGAGTTGTTTACATTTTATCACCACCCTATAGGTGGATGGCCTGTAGCCTTAATTCAATCAAAAGCTGTGTTCACATCTGATAATTCATACTGTAAATTATCTTATATGAGCTTATTATTATAATTCTGTACATTTAATATGCTCTCCAACCTTCTCTCCTATATGCACGTATCTTTATAGATAAGGTTGATGGAGAGCGGCAGTATATATAAATATATATTGTAGTGCAGTAGACTTGGCAGCTCGGAATCTAAACAAAGAGAATTCTGCGGTGTTATTCAAATTGATCAGTTATGTGTGTGTGTGGCTGAAACGTTTTACAAGGAGATTATCGATGCTTGTGGCACGCCATCAACAATACCTTCCTGTCTGCAAGTCTCAAAATAAACTGACAACAGAGGAGTAACTTCATGTTACAATACTTGTTACAGAAATTTAGAAAAACAAGGACAGTTCTTGGCATCCGCTTTAGCGTTGTTTAGTCAGTGTTGAGACAGAGGTATCAGTCTGGTCCGCTTCACTTCAAAATTCACATTAAACATTTCAGGACAAACAGAACGTGATACAAGGTGATGGCGAGAGGATATTGAAGGAGAGTGGTGGACAGATTTCTAGTGATACAAGGAGGTGGAGAGAGGAGATTGGCAGCAGAGAAGTTACGGCAAGAGCAGATTTGTGAGGTGGCAGTGGAGAGGTGGACCATGCTTTGATCGGCCCAGGAAGCAGGGCAGAAGGGTCTTGACAACACAGGTTTGGCAACGAACAAAAAAATCTGCCACACATGGTAACCCAAACCATTAATACCCTGAGATCTTTAATACAATCCCTTTTAAATTAATTATTTTTGTACATAATATATATAAGCACGACCCATATTAAAATAATTGTGTTTACAATTAATAAATGTGTATCTTTAAACCCAATAATTAATATCATTAATTAATATTCCCCCCAAGTCATTTACAATATATTGCAATATCCTTTTCATGGGATATTACATTAATTTATTAATGAACAAATTTTAAATGGTTTGATAATTTTATATTTATCAACTTTACAGTGATTTCATGAAACAATATCTCAGGGGATTTTGGGTCTCTTGAGAAGTGGAGTACGCAGTTACTGAAAAATGGAAAAGAAATCATTTAAATTTATACAATCAGCACAATGAGCAGGTTTCACAGTTTTGATGAACTTACCCACAATTACTGGGCCCACAAACATTCAACCTCACGAATGTTTCCACGTCTCTCTGGCTTTAGTGCGTCTTGCAGGTTTTTTTACACTGATGATTGTAGTGGGATCCAGGTCCAACTCATCATTTGATCTCTCCTACTCTACTGATCCGTCGGACTGACTTCATTGTCTCTTCTCTCCATAACTCGTCTGCCTGATCTGTCATCCCTTCTCTCTGCAACTTTTCTGACTGACTGGTCCGTCTCCTCTCTCTCCCCCGACTCATCTGCCTGTCTCAGCCTTTTTTTTGGGTAACAGGCTACATGAGGGTGATCCTAAAGCAGGCAACTTCCCTTTAATAGCATAGGAAGGGACTTGAAAAGGGGGGATGTGGAAGGTAGAGCAAGGTAGCCAAGGGTTGACAATGACCTCCAGGCTATAGTGTAAGTCCTACCCAGTGTTTCACCTAAAGGTGATGCAGGGAAAAACCCTAGAAAACCTGCATCAGCCTCCCAATGGCTCCCTTTTAAGTTCTCGCCCCGGGAGCTCCCTGCCATCGGTTTTCTCACACACTACCATTTTTTTACACACGTCCTGCGGGAGATTCCCATCGGGGGTTTACCCATTTTCAGCCAATTCTACATTGTCGTTGGCCTCTATTGTCGCGCACAAAACTTCATTTGTTGTAGGCCCAACTGTACCTCACAATGACACTATATAACCAAAATCAGCAGTTACCTGCATTTTTACATTACATTGCCCCCGATCAATTTTTAAAAAAAACTTGCATTGAAAACAAAAATTTATGAGAAATTTATCTGCATATTATATCCTCAAGACCCCTTGCTCATTCTTTACAATCATTTTGTGTTCCAAGAAATTTCCAATTAATCTAAATAGACTGAGCACGTTTTACACTTAACTTTTAAAATAATCTTTCCTATTGATTTAGATTTATAAAATTTATTAGGTTTACTGAAAACTGCTAAAATTGAATAGAATTTAAAATTAACACGTGGTTTACATAACACATGTTTGCCTGGTAGCCCCACCATTGATTAAAAAAATCATGTTATGAATTTAAAATGATTTAAATTTACCCGTTCACAGGAATGAAACTTTCAATTTGCCAGGATTGAGAAACTTGGCATCACAGTTCAGTATTCACATGTCATCATGTGTTTCCATTGTCAGCCTTTTATCATTTTTGCCTATCTTTCAAAACTGTTTATCTGTATCACTTCTTGATGAATAAAACATGATAAGAATTTGGCTGACATAAGACCGACTCAAAATAAATTCACCCAATACACATAATCCCAAAATACAACAAACTTATATGGCTGAACTGCCACCTAACACCATCCCTCAAACAAAACAATCCTTAATTTGGCTCCATGTTTCCTTCCTGTGACATTTTCAAAACCCCAAATGCTAAATTATCATTAGCTAAATTTCAATTCCTAAATAGGACAGCTACTTATCCAAACAAAACTAACGAAACAGCTTGATAGCCCCCATACCATTTTAATTACCCAGCAATACAATTAATCTAAGTAAACAAACTCTTGATAGAACCGAATATATAAAAAAACAAGATGACACCCTATTTCTACACAATAGTTTCTCATTCCATGACTTCCCAACAAATAAGTCTTCAATTTCTACCCAATAAACTATCCCTATCTCCACATTAAATCAAACCCTATCTCTTTATCATAATCATCATTGAGTCACCACTTTGCTCATAAAATTCCCGCAAGATTATCCCCATATTCTTTCTCTATCAGCTCTGACAATTCACAATCTTTAAAATCCAAGGTACCAGCTGGTCTATTTCAGTGACACATTCTCCTCTAACATTTTTTTAAACAATGATTTTTACTAAACTGCTGTGATCCCCTTTCTATTTGGGCTAATCACCAACTAAACTTACCTCGTGGACTTATTTATGACACCCCCAACACCATTATTCAATACGACGATTTCCTATACTATTCCATACTTATAATTCGACGAATCCTACACTTCACTTTAATATACGATGCTTTCAACTTACTATACTTCATTATAATATGACGACTGATTCCTTTAATCAGTTATATCCTCCAATAACACTATGAGGTCTCACTGCTATTTTCCACCAAATTCCAGTACCATAAATCAAAACAACTTCCAAATCACAGCTGACATTTCCTAACTTTACTTCAAACCACATTCATTTCATAAGCTCACACTAATTCAACTCTAATTTCTTCCAAACATTACTTCTCCCCGCAATAAAAATCCACTTTAATACTCTACTTTCCAGACTCCAACAACCACATAAACCACAAAACTCCAAGAATACTCCTTGTGCAGAAACAAAATGACAAAACACAACAATGACCTGAAAAACAGCTGATTCCCAAAACTAACCTAAAATCCTGTCACACTATCTCAAATCATCCCCAAAATAATAATAATAATCATATTCTGTAGATCCTGTAAAGAAGTTAAGCTTCAAGGATGTGGAATGGGTCAGGGTGTACATTTATTACATTATTTTATTGTTTAAAAGATAAATATACTTATAACAAATTTTTGTATTATAAACTAATTAATTAATTACTCTTCTCCGATTCTTCTATAAATTCCTTTATTGAATATAAGGAGTGGCTAAGCAAAAATGAGCATAATTCAGTCTTAAATTTACCTTGATTATCGGACAACTGTTTAATTCTGTGCGGCAGTCTGTTGAAGATGGATGGATATCCCTGAATAATGCACACCTTTCTTGCAATTGACAATGTTTTACATTTTTTATACAGATTATTTTTGTTCCTTGTATTGAAGGGATGAATATCAGTATTATTCAAAAATAAGTGCCTATTTGTGATTACAAATAACATCAATGAATAAATGTATTGGCACGTTAAAGTGAAAATGCCTAACTTTTTGAACAGAGTTCTGCAAGAAGTTCGTGAGGAAACCTGACATATTGCTCTAATAACACGTTTTTGACTAATAAAAATCTTATCTATGCCTACTGAGTTGACCCAAAATATAATACCACATGATAAAACAGAATGAAAATATGCAAAGTATACTAATTTTCTTGTTTTTAAATCACTGAAGGTGGACATTGCTCTGACAGCATATGTATCTGAGCTGAGTTTCTTAAGTAATTGATTAATCTGATCAGTCCAATTTAATTTATTATTTACTAAGAGACCTAAGAATTTAACAGAGGAAGTTTCATTTACATTTTTGGTATTACAATACAAAAAAAAAAAAACACCCGTGACAAAATACAACTGAACTATCTAGAATTCCCCATCAAAATCACCTAACTAGAAGATAGCATAGAGGATGGATGTAAGAAATAAAGCATCAGAAATTGAGTAAAATGCTTTATAGCTGGAGTCTCCATAATCGCTAATTATGAAATCATTAAAGGGTAATGATTCTCCTAGTGTTTCTTTTCACCATCAACCTAACATATCACCTGATATAGCAATAGACCCCTGCCATCATCACTATTTTCATGTACCCCATATATTCCAGTGCTATTATTTTCCTCTATCCCCAACAATGGATGCCAATATTCTTTATGTAGCCTAATATTCCATTGACATATAAACAGATTTTTTCCAAACCATTTAATTACCTCACCAAATGAATGAATCCTCAATCCTTTAATTGACCAGATCGCTACATAATTTATACTATTTATCATTGTTGCCATGCGTTTTCCATACTCCATAGTAAAATGATCCTGCTTTCTCCCTCTAAATTGCTTTCTCAACATCCCTTCATACATTTCATCTGCATAAGGATCGAACCTATTCTGTTTAAATTTAATAAATTTTATATCTATTCTAACACTAATGTGACCCAAACTATGTCATTTTCTCCTATTCCCCTGTAGAACTCCCCTTTTTAACCCTGCTAAGTTCAGCATTTTCTTCTCCACATTGTAACTATACAACTTTCCTACCTCTAACACTTCAGCTATCTCTATTTCCAGCTATTTCCTAACATTACCCTGCATATCACTATTAATTGCCACAGAATTATTTCCTATCTTAACTATTTTACCAGGCTGTTCATTAATAACTTTTCCTTGACTGTTATTAACAACTAAATTACGTTTCACTTCTACACTTCTACCTTATCTATTTCTTCTACCTGTACATTAATATCAATACGTTTATCATCACATGTTTTCTCAGATCCCTCGTTCTGAATAGTTTCTTCTTCCACTACTGCCTCTATCTCCTCCATATTCTTATTTACTTCCCCTTTAAATTCTACCATAAACTGTTTCTAATTATTCTCTATCTTCTCAGTGATTTTCTCTACATTTTCCTTACATTCTTCCTAATTGCTACCATACTTTTATCAATTTTTTCTCCCAACCTATTATTTTCTAATTTCACCTCATCCATTTTCTTATTATTTTCTAATTTTATTTCAACCATATTTTTTTCTAAAAATTTCATCAGCATCTCAATATTCAAACTAGTACTGTCTCTTCTTTGCTTGTCACTATTTTCCCCTATGGCATTCATATTATCACTATTGCTGACTTCTACATTTTTTATCACTGATTCTTGCCCTTTATCACTTTCATTAAACATTTCATTTAACCCAATCACTTCCTTGGATTCCAAATTCTCAACCAGTGCACACTGAAATTCTTGTTCCTGCGAATTTTCCATATTAATCACACGTTTTTTACTTCTAAGCAACATATATCAAACAAAATCACAAAAAAACCCAAAATATTAATTTAAAAGAACATGTATGAATTTTGTAAGCAAGAAGATTGTGTACTTGTGGAAATTGCACAGTATAAAATGGCACAACACAGCATTTAAATTATAACCCAGAGAAACACAAAAGAAAGAAAGCAAAACAAAAATAACTATAACTCTAAATATCGTAAAGATTGCCTTTTACAAAAAAAAAATTCTGCAGTACTTCACCCTCGAGAGAGATCGTAAGCTCACATGTTTGGCGCCAAAATGTAATATCCTCTTCATGGGATATTACATTAATTTAATAATGAACAAATTTTAAATGGTTTGATAATTTTATATTTATCAACTTTACGGTGATTACATGAAACAATATCTCAGGGGATTTTAGGTCTCTTGAGAAGTGGAGTACGCAGTTACTGAAAAAAGGAAAAAAAACATTAAATTTATACAATCAGCACAATGAGCAGGTTTCACAGTTTTGATGAATTTACCCACAATTACTGGGCTCACAAACATTCAACCTCACAAATGTTCCCGTGTCTCTCTGGCTTTAGTGCGTCTTGTGGGTTTTTTACACCGATGAATGTAATGAGATCCAGGTGCAACTCATCATTGCTCTCTCCTCCTCTACTGATCCGTCGGACTGACTTTGTCGTCTCTTATGTCCGTAACTCGTCTGCCTGATCTGTCATCCCTTCTCTCTGCAACCTATCTGACTGACTGGTCCGTCTCCTCTCTCTCCCCCGACTCATCTGCCTGTCTCAGCCTTTTTTATTGGGAAACAGGCTACATGAGGGTGATCTTGAAGCAGGCATCTCCCCTTTAATAGCATAGGAAGGGACTTGAAAAGGGGGGATGTGGAAGGTAGAGCAAGGTAGCCCAGGGTTGACTAGGGCCCCCAGGCTATAGTGTAAGGATCCTACCCAGTGTTTCACTGAAAGGTGATGCAGGGAAAAAACTTAGAAAACCTGCATCAGGTTGGTCGGGCTAGTGTGTACTACTCCTGCGCCCTTCTGAGGACTGGAGACTGGATTGCTGTGGGAACGTAACAAACTCGCCTCTGTGCCTTGATCAGTATTGAGAGGCAGTTGGCCAACTGGTCCAATGGGATCAGCGGACAATTGTTACCGTATGTCGGTCTTAGAACCCCGTACATACACCTCTCAAACTGCTCAAGGTCGTCTTAGCCTGCAGGAGTCTTAAATTAATTACCCTGGCCATGGACCAAGGGGGGGGGGGAGGAAAAGAGAAAAACCAGGGCCGGCTCCCTTTTAAGTTCTCGCCCTGGGAGTTCCCCACCATTGGCTTTTTTCACAAAATTCCGGGGTTTTCCGCGGGCGGTTTATTTCACAAAATTTCGGGGTGGAGAGGGTATGGGCTATTTGTTTCTGGACGAGGTCTATGGGGTAGTTTCTGTTGTAGAAGGCATTGAATATAGGCTGTCCCAACTAGAATATATCTTACAAGACTGACTATCTTCGATGCACCAGCGACATAGCCTAATGGTCAAGGCATTCTGCAGCTACAGCAGAGGCTCTGTGATGATCCGGGTTCGAGTCCCGGCGGCACCAAATATTTTCAGTCTTCCTTTCTTCTTCTTTCTTCTCTACGTTTGACATATGTCTTTTTCTGAGCATAATTCTGTGCCAAACATATGATTCAAAGTGTATTTCCTATCTTTCTCCCTCATTTACTATCCTAATATCCAAAGTGTGTGACTTCATCATGTTACATACGATTTATATATATATGGGCAGGAAATGGCATTGTCATGTTAATTAAAACAATTAATGGGGAAAGGACAGAGAGATAGAAAGATGGTGACTTACACCTTGGGACGTTTAGAGTACTTGAATTTTCGGAGGCACCGCTCCCTTCATCAGAAAGTAAGGAAACATATTCCAGTGATCGGCTAGCCAACGACTAACTTTCTGATGAAGGGAGCGGTGCCTCCGAAAATTCAAGTACTCTAAACGTCACAAGGTGTATACCATCTTTGAACCTCAGGTAAGTCACCTTCTTTCTATCTCTCTGTCCTTTCCCCATTATATATATAAATAATTGGATAGGAAAAAGAGGCAAGAAGCAAGATGTTGGATGACCTTAAATTGATAGCAGCCATAAACTGGCACAGAAGTATGAAAATTCACATTTTTGTAATATCCTTGCAAGTCAATACAATCAATTTAAGGTTGGTCAATAACTCTTGCTCACTCTCTCTTTCCTATTCAATTTATTATTTTGTTCATCTTATATTCTCTTAAATTCTGTACACAATATTAATCAGACGTCTATGATAACCAATAGGGTATCATATTGAACTGGAGATCGCAGAGGAAATAGCTTGTGTCTTAGATAGAATTGTTTATCCACCAAAGCAGAAATCTTTTCATTGGGCAAGTTATAGGTAGCAGCAGGCTTATGAACTTTTTGGTGCAGATTGAAGGTGAGTAATCTTGATTTGATAGAATGAGGAGCATAATACAGGCAGGTAAGAATTTTTGAAGTTACTCATGTTTCACAGACAGCCATATATGTTTAAGATGTAATAGGAGGATTGGGGGCTATAAGTTTTGTTATCCCCCAGGTGATGAATTGCTTCAGCTGTGTCCAGATCCATCAAAATGGCGGTGGAGTAAGCAAGTAAGAATATGACATTGCCAAAGTGAGTAATGCAATTTTATGGCTAAAATTGATGCTTGGTGCCACCTTTGAGGACAAGAAAAATTTCTTAGAATATTTGGAGGCATCAGCCTCTTTTTTTTTTTTATTCAGGAGAAAATGAGACACATTCCAATAGCAAGTCAAGGTTGACTGTGGACATTATACTACATGACTAGCTATTCCCTGTTAACAAAAGACTCCCCACCAGGCAACTGACTGTCTCTCTCGCAGAGAAGCAATAGCCAAGGAAATTTCCTTATAGTTGCTCGAGACACATATAAAACAAAAAACGAAACCATACATTTATATACATACATACATATACTAAACCTATGTGGACACATGAACAATTACATATTCATACATATACATATATTATAATGTGTACATGCTCATTTATGCTCACAGTAAAAGGCTTAGTATACACTATTCCAGTTAAAACAAATGAAGAATTGGAGCAGACTTATCAATGCTTGTCAAAAATGTCGAAATGATCCAGGCTTCTTTGGAAGGATTCAAGGATGACCAATTGAACACTGCCTTCAACTATTGATACATCGATTGGAGGTTGCTAACCACAAGGTCACAGTTCTCACAAACAATTTATTTGCAGACCTATGTTTACTTATACTTTTTAGCTTATAGTATCGTGCACTTTCAAATGTACGCACTTACATCAAAAGACTGATGGGAAATAAGACTACGATTTTTTGACTGAAGATTATTTCAGAAATACGAAATTGGAAAAAGTGGACTGAAAAGAAACTAGTAGTAGTAGAACTATATTAAGATATTTGCAAATATATTAAAACTGATAATATCGATAATATTTGATTTTGAGTTTTCTTAACCTTTCCTAAAATTAATGAGTACTATATATTTATTCTCAGCAGTGAATTGGGGTGTTGCCATACATCAAACAATAAAAAAATTTGATGGAAGCAGGCACAGCCAGCAAGACATCAGAATCTGTGGTGAAAACAACTGGCACCGACCAGACGTGCCGGTGGGTACACGATGTGAAAAACATATCCCTCAGGGATTAAGAAACTGCTAGAATAAAAATCAGGTGATAATCTTTTTGCATTGAGATGCGGTTGACGAAATTACCACTGCAAAAAGCCTCCTATACTTCATGACCCTTTATTTGTAAATAATTTATTTTTTATTTACTTGCAAATTTTTCGTTGAGCTAACCTCCCTATTATAAATGTTCATGACCCTAATGTAATAAAAAACTTTTTAAATTAATTAATAAATTAACTTTAATTAAATAAAACATCCATCTTCCCCAAATTCTTCTTTTTCCTTCTCTCAGCACCCCAATCGGGGGCTTGGACTACTGGGTCAACTGTGGACTATCATCTTAAATGACACATTCTGAATTTGGTATGATGCGTTGTCAGCGTATCTATTCTCCAGCAGTCTTAATCCCAGTCTCCGTGACCATGACGACACAGACATCCGAGCCCATGCTAGGAGTCGAACCTGGGACCTCTGTTATGAGGCAGAGACTTTAGCCACTAGAGCACTGGAAGTCAGCTCCCCAAATTCTCCCCATTACGTATTTCTTTTGGATATTTGATATTTTTATTATGTAATAAATTACAACGGGTAATTTTTAATTTTAATTCCCATTTTAAACTTACGTTACTTTCGTCACATTCGTGAATAATTGTTAAAATTTACCTGTAAAATTTAATTCGTCAATTTTTTCTAAATAATAATTTGTAATTATATTGGCTTCGCAGAAACAAGATTTTATCTCTCTTTGTGTATGGGAATAATTTCATAAACAAATAAAGAAAAATTCTATTGGGAATTACAATAAAATCCGTATTTAGCAGAATTATCACTTATTCTCAATTTTTATTGTTTTTCATGAAGCAAATAAGTCTAATGTCAGATACATAGCAGACCATAGGATTAGGAACACTTTGGGCTACGAATAACATTTGGAAACATATTTCTCCTCGGGTTAAGAATACAATTTCGACTTACTCCGTATTTAAATTCCCGCCTGCTTACAGGCCTGTTCGATCCTTCTATTCTCATATAATTCGGCCACGCTGTGCCCCTGAAAGAGATTTTGACAGCGGCATTTTCTGAAGTTGCTTCCATTGACAAGAACGTGGACTGGGACATCGGCGTGCTGGAGCTACTTTGTGATCAACGTGATGATCTCACAACCGAAGAACTTAAATGATATGTATAACGAGGAAATAATGGATAGAAAAGTGTAGTGTGAAAATGAACACATTGGGGATGATGATACTTTCCCCCAGATTACTACTGGTACATGATTTTATTGAAAAGCATCACCTTTACGCCACATTTAAACAGAGACCAATTATTTTTATGAATTATTTGATTGATTATGCGTATATTGGTCGTCACAAATTGCGTATTCTTCTAACTTGAAAGCATGAGGAAAGCTGTTTAACAAGGTAACTAAGAATTTCCGACGCAGCGGCGGCCCACGACTGCACGTGTTGCTTCATGGAGTGCGCTCTCTAATAGAGTAATTGCGCCTAACTAGGGGAAGCCCTCGGACATTCTGCAGATAGGCACAGTCGACGTCAATAGTCGTCGGCAAGAGACAAGATTTCTGTAATGGTCCTCAACACAGTCATATTCTGCTGCATTATGTTTCGAAGAGAAATAGAAAAAAATTGTATTGGTTTGAAATAGGCTCGTGTGTTCAAATCCTTAATACTGATCAGTAGAGAGGGGGAAAGAGAGAGAGAGGGGGGGGGGAGAAGAACGTTTGGTATTATGAAACTGTCGGGAAATGTTTAATACTGAAGTACTGATTGCCAGCGGTTATATAATAAACTAAATAAGAACGGTCTCGTTCAACTTCATCAGGTATCAGGAAGTGTTGGATGAATTCAAGTTTGTTTTCTGATTTTGAGAAATTTCAGGAGGTAAGTGTTCAATACTGTTTATTCAGTATTAGAAGTGATAATTTTACATCGAAAATAAGCATAGTACGCGTACAAAATACCAAAAAATTTACTATGTGATGGTACTTTTTTTAGAAGAAAGGAAAGAATTGACCAGGACTTGAAACCAAGACCTCCCGCTTTCCGGACGGATACTCTACCTCTGAGCTAGTCTGAGTCGACGTCCCGAGGACCGATTCAACATCCCTCCGCTCCTGTAAGCCTAAGCTAAGTTCAACTACAATTTACTAAGTTCTGGGTTCAGTCTAAATGTAGCTTTACGCTTTACGCTTTACCTCAACTGAAGCATTCCTACTTCCTTTGAGGTGATTATTTGTGTCATGACTCATCCCAAAAAGAATGTGATTTATTCCCCATTTGGCAAGTCGGGTTGTATGGAATCAAGTATTTCACAACCAACCCCCAAAATGCAGAGAATTTCCAAACAAGGGCTATTTCAGGTCAAAGTTGCACCTAGTTCATCTCAAGGTCTTCAAAGAAGTTTGAAGAGATCAGAGATTTCGCCACTTATACCAAAGATAAAGAAGAATTCCGATAAGGGTAAAAATCCATGAACATCATGCGTTACAACCCATTATCACTAACTAGAATGTATACGGGAGGGTGGAACATCAAATAGAATGCGAGTTAGGAGAAGATCAGTTCGGTTTTAGGAAGATTGCTGGGACAAGAGAAGCAAGATTGATTCGGCGTATAATTTTAGAAGACAGCATAAAAAGAACAGACCTACTTTCGTGGCATTTGTTGATTTAGAAACAAGAGTTATCCATAACCTCTACAGAAGGCAGTCTGCAGTAATTAGAATTGAAGGGCAAGCAAAGAAATCAGAAATGAAGAAAGGAGTAAGATAAGGATGCGGTTTGTCACCCATGCTCTTTAACATATATATAGCACAGGAGATGAAGAAAGTCAAAAAGGAATATGGACAGGGAATCACACTGCAAGGAGAAGAAATAAAAATCCTAAGGTTTGCTGATGATATTGTGGTATTAGGGGAGTCAGAAGAAAACTTGGAAGCCATAATAAATGGCATGAACTTGGTCCTGGAGTAAGAGTACAACATGAGGATTATTAGAGAGAAAACATAGGTGATGGAGTGTAGTATAGGAAATAGTGGAATAAGAAAGGGTGTTAGATCGGGAAGGGATATTTTGAAGGAAGTTAAAGAATTCTGCTACTTGGGCAGCATAACAACTAGGGATGGTAGAAGTACATAAAGAGTAGTATAGTACAGGCGAGAAAGGTTTTCGCAAAAAAAGTGGAATTTACTTAGGGATAATGTAAGTATGAATATTAGGAAATCATTACGTAAAATGTTCTAGGAGTGTTGCGTTATATGAGTGCGATACGTGGACGGTAGGAGTTGCAGAAAAGAAAATAATAAAAGCTTTTGAAATGTGGTGCTATAGAAGAATGCTGAAAATAAGATAGAGTAACTAATTAGGAAGTACTAAATAGAATAAGAGAAGGGAGAAAAATACGTAGGATAGATTAATAGGCCACGTTTTGAGACATGTAGGGGTATCAAAGTATGGTTTCTCAAGCAACACCAATATCCAAGCCCATGCCAGGACGGGAACATGGGAACCTCCGTGGTGCGAGGGAGCCACAGGAGGTTGCCTCCATCTTATTTTGTTTAAAAATTACCACCTTTGCCGGCGATGTAGCAGTGCTTTCTACTGACGATGATCCTGTCAGGGCCTCTGCATACCTGCAAGAACACTTAAACCTTCTCAATAATTGCTCACAAGATGGAGGTCCAAAGTCAATCCACCAAAAACAGTGCACTTAAGGTTTACCATGCGACAAACCACGTGTCCACCAGTGACCGTAACTTACGCATTGAAAACGAAGTACTTCGCCCTCCATATCGACCAAAGGTTCATGTTGAAGGAACATATTGTATATAAAAGAAGAAAAATCGATCTAAAATTCATACAAAATACTTGTTTAAAAAACGGTCTTGAAACTCATTTGGACGTATGGGCTCCAACTGTGGGGCTGTGCAAAACAATCATCTCTGAGTATACTGGCAAGGATCCAGTCCAAAGTACTAAGGTCAATTACAGGTGCTCCATAGTACGCCAGTAAAAATAATCTACACGAGTATCTCAGGATTCCTTTTATAAGAGACGAAATATAACAAATATCTGACAAGTATAACAAAAAAAAATCAGTGAGCACGAAAATAATCTCGTAGAGGATACATACAACAAGTCCTACAACCCGATGACTGCGTCGAGTGTGGCCGAAAACTTTGTAAAAGACTGAAGGGAAATATTGCGAAAAGGGAGAAACATCAATGGGTATTTCCCCTTATACGTTTACCACTTGTAACAAACTTACTTAATACTCTATACATAAATGTAGATTGTAAGTCTATTAATAAATAAAAATACATTATTTACATGTTATGCAACCTATTAAATCGCAGTTGGTTTTAATCATGACCATGATTTCACACTAATTAATTAAATATAAACACCCAACGTCGTGCCTGAGGTTCAGACACGTGGAATACAACACTGTTCCGTCGGTGTTTCATTACGCGAGTTTCAAATTCCTAAACACGTATTGATTACTCGAAATCCGGCGTTGGCTGGAACTGAAACAATGTGAACAATTTTAATACGGACCCGTGATCACAGAATGGAGAAAGCCCTATGAATGAGAAGGTTGCTTCTACAAACTCACACAGTGCGCTGCTAATGAACTTTCAAAGAAACCTTTCCATAAAGCCACGAGATAACCGAGTCCATAAATAACTCTTCATTCGAAAAATAATCCTCCTTTTTCACTTAACCGAATACCTCATGTCGGCAACAAAAGTTTGTTACGCGGGAAAGTAAAACCGACTCAGCTAAGTGGAAACAGTTATATTACTTGACTCACTATTAATAAGCACACAAGAACTCCTGAAGCTGTATTCAGCAACACGATAGTGATATAATGATCCGTATCCTATTTAGACTGAACTGATAATAGTTATTTGTAATAGTGAAGTTAACTAAAAACAATCCTATCAATCCATACAACACTTAATTGAAGGTTTTAGAGAAATAATTTATCCATCATAAACTTAGCCCAAAATTCAAGACTTCAAAGTACTTGCCTGAAGGGAAAAACTTTGGATTTAAACGCAACTCCCCCGACGACTGGTAACCCTATGATAAATAGATTTAGCTATTTTTTAATAATAAATATTAATTTTCACTTGTAAATATTATTCTTCAAATTGGCAAAGGAGTTAAATGAAACTATTATTAACTATTTCCTCGTTCATAATTAAACTGTTTACCATATAAAGGTAAAATGTAATATTTAACTCGACTCATTTATATTTAAGTGATTGAATACCTTGTTTCCTTTTTCAATTAATCCATTTATACAAGATCTTCAATTCACGCGTTCATTACGGAACTGACTATATTACATTTCTACTCGATCCCGTTATATCCGATATATTTGCAACTTCCCTTTAGTAGGATAGGAGGGCATTTTGATAGATGGAATGCGGGAGGGAGAGAAATCCAGCCATGAGTTAACTAGGGTTCCCGGACTATAGTTTAAGGATCCTACCCGGTATTCGCCTGAAGGAGTTGAAGGGTAAACCCTAGAAAACCTTCATCGAGTTGGTTGGGCTATTGGGTACTTGTTTCACGCTATTGATGTGGGGAACAGCGGACAGCTTCCCATATGACAAAGCTCTGTGAACGTGCACCATACACCTCACATCTCTTAAAACTGACCGAGAGGTCTCGATTTATGGGACCCTTAGTTCGAAAGCAGAGAGGAAACAAGGAATCCCAACAGGCAACCCAGTCCCAGTATTCTGGAAGTTTCCTCCTGCGAAAGCTAATCTTATATATACATTTATTTAAAAAATGGCTGGTGTCATTATAAATTTATACAGAATTATATTTTTGTTATAAATATATTTACAATTACAGACTCATACAATTATGACTTAAATTTAATTCGTGTGATGAAAAAACAAAAAATTTATTTCTTCTTTTCCAAGTTTCATTTTTATATTTTTTTCCCTTGCTATATGATGTTTGAAGGTCCTCGTTCGTCAATTATCCTGTAGTAGCTGTAGACAACCAGTAGATAATATACCTGCAGAGCTGGAAACATTAATAAACAAACGGTTTATGTATAGTTTGAGAGATCTCCTAATTAAAACAAAGAAAATCGTGTTACCGAAACAGATCTCTATAATTGGTACACTATTTTCACGAGAAAAATTTTAAAAATATTTTAAAGGCAAATGGCCGTATATAAATTCGTATAGTTGCAAGTTCTGTTTCGTAAACTACGTTAGTTTTTATTTCTTGGTTTTATTATTTGCAGTCGGTTCCCTAAGATCTTATTACTTTTTTTTTCGCAAAACCTTGAAATATGTGGGTTGTAGTTTACTTTCTTTCAATATTTTGTGTCCACACGTTGTTGATTAATAAATTATGAGTTGGTGTGATAATTTTTAAATTACAATAAATTATTTAAATTAATAAAAAGAGTGTAAGTGAATTGCTTGAATAATTATTGTAATGAAATAAATAATTGAAAGGTATCATTTTTTTAAATTTTCAGTTCTTTTAAATTATGTGCACTATTTTCCAACCGAACGGAGAGCATAAATTTTTATTTCAGGGATTTTAGTGGGAATTGATATAAAACTTTGGCAGGGGATTTAAAAACTAATAGTCTGCTGGGATGAGGAATGTGAATTGCAATTGTACTGCCAGGTTCTTTTGTGGATCAGCAGACACTTGCATTAGTTGCAATTGCTGCAACCAGCTGTTCATTCTTGAAATCAGATTCGAAATTCCATACCTTCTTTATGTGCATCAGCACATGAATTAAATTCTATTAAGAGTGAAATATAAATCTAAAAACTTCTCAAATTTAAAAATCGCTTAACTGCCTCTTTTTCTCCCAATATTTTATATGTATTGACTCCACAGCAAGAGGAGTATCTTTGGGTGTTATTATAACTGTATAAATTTTACCAGAGTAACCACTCTTCGTGTTATCGCCTCTCACGTGGTATATTTCATCCAATTCACCTCTTCGTTTCAAACCCTCTCCCTCATCCAGGTGGTGGGGTAAAACGTCTGGGAAAATTCCAGGGCCATTGTCCTAAGTCTGCGGGAAATTTTCTAAATCCGTGTGACGACAGCGTGTCGCGTCGCCTAAGGCTAATCTAGCCAGCAGTCTTCACTTCCCCACAACAAAGAAATTCCTTATATATATATATATATAATTATCATTATAACGCAAAATAATTGGTTGGTGATTCTCTGCGCTACAACAGTATCAATTTGTATGTCCGGGTTATCGAGTTGTATATTTTGGTTGTAAATTTGTCGCCTTAGAGTGAATGGAACTATTGATGATTTTCCAGGATTAATTTTCATTCTCTATTGATTGATCCAAATTTTGATTTTGTGTGATTTCTCTTGGAGTTTGTTGTGTGCAGCTGCTAAACTATCATCCACTTAGGTCATCTGCATAAAGAGCTGTTATTTGGTCAGATAGCGGGATGTCATGGGAAAATATGAGGTAGGGCAGAGGGCCAATCACGCTGACCTTAGGAACACCTGATTGTACTGGTTTCTAAGTGAAGACGAGAACGTTCTCCCACTTAAATAAGATTGTATTAGCCTATGGTAGGTATCCGGGAGATGGTTCTTTATTTTACTTAAGAGACCTGATGAAATACTTAGTTAAACGCTTTTTCTGTGTTCAAGTTTCTGTTCAAAACTTTCCAAGATAGTGTTGATTACACGGTGGACATGAATGACGGGATCGAAATCCGAACTGTGGATCAAGAATGAGGTGAGACATGTTCCACGAGTTTTGATAGAATTAGTCGTTCCAGTATTTTGGAGAAGAGTGGGAGAAGGCTGATGGGTCTGTAACTGCTTGGATCGTCCTTCCTCTTATTTGGGTTGTGAATCATTATAATACAGCCGTCCTGTTGGCAGAAATCATGATTAACGGCAACAATTGCGAGTAGCGGTTTGCAACGCACAAAATGACGGTTGCAGTGGACGTGTGTTTTTGTAATACTGTTTCACGATTTCAGTTGATTCGAGTGTCTTATGAATAATTACTTTCCAAGTATTAATCAGAGCCCCAACATATCCAACAATATTGCCAACGAACGGCAGGAGTTGCACAAAGGAAATGTAGTGGTGAAAATCAGATGGGTGGATAGAGTTATTAACGAGGAACTTATAAGCAGAATAGGGGAAAAGCGAACAATGTTGAGAACGATGGGATAGATTAATAGGCCATGTTTTGAGACATGAGGGTCTTGTAAAATCAGCATTTGAGGGAAGTGTGAGGGGTAAGAACAGAATAGGGAGGCCAAGGGTGGAAGATGCTTAGTAGATTCGGAAGGATGTAGGATGCTGTGGTTATGGGGAAATGAAATGGCTTGCGCGAGATAAGTTAGCATGGAGGATTTCATCAGAACAGTCGTAGGACTGACAACTACAACAACATTGCCAACGAAGCCACTTAAGAGTGTCTAATTTTATTGACAATGGACAGGAGCGTAAATAGAAGATTATATATCCTTGAATTTTCCACATAATCCAGTGTCCACATTCATTGTAGCGTTATAGTTCAAGCTGTTTATTTACTTGTCTGCAACTTTTTATAAATCAATGTGGGAATCGTGTCTCGTAAAAAAGATATAAACACATTATAACACAATTATTTATTTCTTTTGTGCTTATGAATGGTTTTTGAACTTTAAATAAATTGTTACTTTCAGATATAATACTCACCTAACTCTACGAATCCACAGAAGAGTATGGCTATATCCCAAGACGGCAGTTCATAAGCAAATCCAAAATAAATAGTTACAGGAATCACTACGGTATTCACAGCCATAATACTCGCAGTAGCAATCAACCAGGAGAAAACCAAACCTTGCTTTTCCTAAAAAGGAATCTTTGATGAATTTACATTACGTAATTAAAATAAATAAAACTGTTTACAAAACTACATGAAATTTGTAAAACAAGTTATTACTTTGATTATATGTTAATCCATAAGTTATTAGCAGAAATTTTACATTCATAAATAACAATGTTTCGCAATGTATCGTACAGAAAATAAATGGATTTCATAATTTAAAAATGTTCAGTAGGTGTTACTGTATATATTATTATTTGGCAGATACCACTAAGTTGAGTATTCTAGAATTTTATTTTATTTGCACTCACTCTACTGACTCCAAATAGCAAGATAACATTCATGGTTATAATAAGTAGCGCTAAAACCATATGGACGAAAGGCAATATTTGCCAGTCTGAAAATGAAAAATCAAAATAAGACACTTCATTTAAAGCCAGTAGTAACTCGTGGTAATACTTAAATTCCACTCACCAAAGAGCCAAAAAAATTTGTATTCTACGTAATGGAAAACTGAAAAGTAAATGACAAAAATATTTAGTAAAATTACGTGATTAAATGGAATTTATGTGATACATCATAAGTTGTCAGTATAGTACTTACCAAATAATTCATCTAACAAAATAAAAATCCCGTACATCTGAAAATCAAAGCAACCGGAATTATTTTACTTAAAGTTTTGAGTTAATTTGATAATGTTGTAATACTGTAATTATATATTATTCATTATCTCCCTCACTACACTTTAAAAAACTTATTTCTTGGTTGCATTAAACTGACGTTATTATAACTTTATTGATTAGTAAATTGGCAAGCAGGAGCATAATATGTCAGTTTTGGCTTTCCCCTAAAAAATAAGGATAATTAAGAAAAAACATATATTCCATTGCAACACTTGAAATATTGTTAATCATGGATGGAGGTGAGGGGGTAAATTTGTAATATGTCTCACGCTGCAGCATAATTAATTGCAATACGAAACTGCTGCTGGGTAAATTAATTTATTAGTGGCGTACACTGCAGCTTTATTCATTATTTGTAATACTCCGTAACGGGAAAGATTAACTTCTACAATAAGAGGAATGATTTTTCAAATTAATTAATAAAAACGTTAATTTTATTACAAAATTAATAATTTATATGTATAAATAAATATTAAGAAAAATAAAACAAGTAAAAAATGGCACTCTAAATATTGTATATCACTTTTCTACTTTTAGTTTAAGTTAATAAATCAGGAACATTGGTGTATTTTACATTAGGGACTATTTAAATATTTAACGATTCCAATGGTTTTAAGGGTAAGACAGATTCAAAGCCATTGTGTCAAGACGACCGTGGAACATGTTTTCACACACGAAACGTCATTCTGAGTTTAGCCGAGTCTGGAAAGTGCTGATGTTTACTATGAGGCTGTAGATTGCTGGATCTATCTATCTTCCACTTGTCGGATGACGGGTCTACTGATGACGATCGCTGCCAACACTATTTACTAATCTCTGCGAACACTGATTGCTCAGACTCAACGACTATGCACTCAATTCGAAAATATTCACGTTAAAGATCTCAGAGCCCTCAACATATCTACCAAAGTTATTCACAAAATCCTCTGTCTTTAGTCTAACAAAGAATTAATAATTCGAACACATAATGCGCTGAGTTATCCGTTTTCTTCTGTAGTTTCTGGAGGGATTCACGCTCTAATATTCCGTTCAGGCGTCGAATCATTGTATCGTTGACATATACGACGACTTAGAGCCTCAAAATTGAGGAAGCGTGGGCAAAAAATCCCAAGCACCTTCTCATGGTAGAGTGACAATCTTTTACTGTGCGTAATTTTACCTCTCTTAACATATTTATGTTATGTTACCGGGAGTATTTTTTACTCTCTCAGGTTACAGAGAATATATTTGATTTTTAATGTGCCGGGAATGTTTTCATCTCTCTTAAAGTACCGAAGATTAGCGTGGGTGAACACATGCAGTAACTATGAAAAAGAATAAGTAGAAGAGGTGGTATTGGAAGAATATTTTGGGTTTTAAAGTCGGAATTCGCAATTTGGTACCAACAGTGAGCGTTCCCGGGGGTGAGTAGACAATTTAGTCAGATATCGCCAAATAGCAGAGCCTCCATCCTTCAACCAGAAACAGGTGCAATAGTAATCCACGTACTACAAAAACCAAACCTAATCGACACAGCAGACCTTAAAATACAGTAAAGCAGCATACAAGGTTGTTTTGCCCAATTGTTTATAAATCATCCTGCCTTAAGACGTAATTCGAAATAACTTGATATATTCAAGAACCTGATGACGGAGCTGTTGGTCGTCGAGACATCGCGTGTTAATCAGTGTTGCATCTCTTTACATCAACTTTAATGGTTAGCTGTGGAACTTCACACACACACACAAATCCATGCCCTTGCCAGACCTCGAACCCAGAATTTCTGCTGTGACGCTGACCACAACACCACAGCTGGCCGTCTCGCGAACTATTATCTACTAGAAGAGCAAGTGTCAAGACTGACATTTCAAAGAATCTCAATCGAGCATAAATACGCGGTATCTGGAAAAACTATGTCAAACTTTTGCATACCAAGCACCAATTTTTTGAAAGACGAGTTCAGAGGTACCAAGTAACTATAGCATATTTTATAGCGTCTTACGTTAAAGGTTAGGGGTTGGTAAATAGATATGAGGCTTCAATTTGCTTCTCTTAGGGGACGAAAAGGAATAACTTTGACGCAATTAAATTAATTAATTTACGCCAGTTTAATGAAGCATCAATCAGCAAAAGTCAAGAATTATCTTCCTGTACGAGAGGGGTGATAGCTTTATGATGCTGTTGCAGCCTTCAAAGAGTCTCGTTTGGTGAAGATAACTCTGGACTACAGTTGTTGGCACTGAGAGCGAGATCGGCTTGGAACTGGGAATTGTCTGACCTCTCTGTTTGCCAGAACAACTGTTATCAAATTCTTCTATTTCTGACTTTGGCCATTCATTGTGTTTATTTATAATATTATTTATAGTACATGTCTAACTGTACAATGCTTTTTAACAATGCAAACAGACTGAAGGAAACAATGCACCACTTCTAAACGTCCAAAGCGCTTGGTCCACGGTTTGGTCACCTCTGAACTATGTTTATTATCGTCACAGGAAACGGATAGTATTATGAAAACGACTGCCTTTTATAATCCACGTCCAGTAAACGTCTTCCAATTCACCAATATTTTCCACATCATAATCATCATCGACTCAACAGCCCGGTGTAGGCCTTGGCCTTTTTCAGAATCTCCTGCCATCCATTCCTGTTAGTGGCGACATTCAGTCAATTCATCACCCCTAAAGTCTTTATATCCTGAGCCACTCCATCTTCCCACCTCATTTCGGGTCGACAAGGTCGTCTTATTCCTTCCGGTTTGGCATTGAACATGACCTTACAAGTCCTGTTGTTGGACATCCGAATTATGTGCCCAATCTGCCAATGCTAACATATTTAACAATGTTTGGTTCATTAAATAATTTTATATATCATAATTGTATCTCTTCCTCCAGTGATCGCCCTCCTTGACTGATCCGAAGATGCAACTTAAGATCATACTTTCAATGATACCAAGCACTTTCTCATCTGCCCGTTTTAACGCCCACGTCTCAGATGCATAACATAGGATTACAAAAAATGATACAAATAAATAGGGTCTCATTAATTTATAAGGATGTTTGAACCATTGTAGTTAAGTTATTTTCATAGTCTGAGGAACAGGTTCACTGACAAAATATTTTTCATGTGTAATTTTCAATCTCTCCTCACAATGAATTTTATGAGAACAGCAGTTCGCAGAATGGCGTTATAAAAGCATTCATTGTATATTGCTTCTGATATAAGACAATGCAGAACACTTGATTATTTAAATAAATACAATGTACAATTTTTGAGGAACCTGTTGAGTTGGCAAAAAATATTTGCAAAATTTTTTCTATCTCTATTCTTGTTTAACTTTCTGTATTAAATGAACGGTAGATTCTGTACTTACTACATTAGCTGCTCCAATCATTACTGATCCATTCTTCAGAGTGCAGCCACAGCATGATCTATCAAGCATAGGAACTCTGTTCATTTTTGTCTGAAAAAGTAAAACATAGAGTCAGATTTTAATAGATCTTATGATACTACGTTCGTGTGTGCCAAATTCTTAACGGGGGAGAGAAGAAATGGATTTTAGTTAACAACATGGGAAATGTGTGCGATAAAGCGTGCCATCTGACCTTCACTCTCATCAATGGGAAATAAAAAAACCTCTTTCAGCGTCATACACATTTGTTCTGCAACAAATATCACTAATGGGGTATTAATTGAGCCTAAACGACGAATCTTAGTAGATAAATCTTCTACCCCACAAAATTTACCTCGCAACTCAACGTTGGCTATGGAATCGTCCCCTTAATGTTTTTAAATAACTTCTATCAAATTCAACGGATCAGACAACGGTATTTTATTTTAAGTCAAGTCCAGGTTCTTAAAACAGAAGTCATACACATAAAATTTAGAATACCTATATTTATTTATCCTTCTAGACGTTTCAATGCATCACTTTCAAGGGGGGATAAACCTAACTTGTTTGTTTGGTTTTCTCTATGATATCCTTCTCTCTGGTTCGCTTCTCACCGTTTTCTCGTTTTTGGTTGAGGGATGGTCCTTGGATTTCAATTAGAATGCTGCTTGTTGGACTTCTACGGAACTATCCTACAGCTATTTGAATGTTTGATTATGTACGTCAGTTACTGCATCATGTAACATTCACGCAAGGTCTATTTTGGCTGGAATAATGGCTCCGTATATTTTAATTATGTTTCTTTGTCAGCTTATAAGGTTTGGCAAAGGAGCTTTTTCATTATACGAGAGTGAGTCAAAAATTAAAGGGATTTTATTCTTCATTTCTCGAATTTAATCTCAATCTGTTTTCATGAGCTATATACGAAGTAGTTGATTTCGTATGATAGTTTAGTTTCAAATTATAAGCCCAATATTCAGACTCTGTTGACAGCTTTAAATGTTAATCTTCTTACTAGTAATGGTTGGAAGTTTGAGTTTCAGTTTTACCAAACGTTATACAATTTATTTTATGGGCTGAGAATTTAAATGCAGTTTTCTGTCCATTACTGAGGATCGCAAAATAGTGCAGGTGGAAGCTATATAATAACATTAATATTTTTTTCTCGATATATTTTAATTTATCTTAACTGATTTTATTTTGTTATGTTCATTTATTTATATAAATGGTTATAATCACTCGCCAAATTTATTAAACGGAAACATATTTTAATATTTTTTCTTGAAAATGGTTTTTATTTTTGACCTTTCGAAAATTTCAGTAGTTATCTTTATAATATAAAAAATAGAACACTTGTACGACAGACACTTTATATAAATAATTATTAAAAAAATTAAAATATTTTTTTCTATCTTTAATGACCAATATTTTTTCATAGTAGTATCACATGATGCCTTATGTGCCTTAAGTACTGTGGATGCTCGTAGGAAAATTACTGTTGGTTGCCCGAAAAGTTTCCAGCCTTAAAAATAAGTGGGTTAACATTGTCAACAGTATTTGATGATGAATTAGATTTAATGATACCAGGTTTTCTCAGATTATTAGAACTTTCGGGTTTTCAGAATGGGTTATTACACAGTAACTCATAAAAATACGGGTTTTTAATTATGTTTGAGTGATAGGTTATATGAGAGTAATCCACGTGATAGCAGCTCTCATTAAATTAGCAAAGGAAAGTGTTCAAAACGACGGATTCGGAAGAGTGATTAGGGGACCCAATGGTTAAATAGGGCCCCTGGTCTATTGTCTAAGGATTCTAGGCAGTCTTTGCCTAAAAACTGCAGGGAAAACCCTAGAAAACATGTAGAAAGTAGTTCGAGCTGTTGTTACTTGTGACGCAGCATTCCGTTTTCCATATCCCCACCAATTTTGGAGGCCGACTGTTCAAATGAGGACAGCTGTTTTGTTTCATCATGTTACTTATGACTGCGATTATTTGTATACGTTCTACTTAAGCTAATAAATTGGATAGACATAATCTGCATCAACTATTTCACTTTCAGGTAATTTAGTTGAATTTTAAGTGTTCTCTCCTACTAGTGCCGATTAATATTTCCCCCACTAATATCTGCAACAATACCTCAAATTGTATACGTAATAGCTGAAGTGATTGAACTAACACAGAAAAGCATCAAACTTTCGAATTAGCATTTGAATATACATCAAGCCAATAAATTATGGAGTTCAAGTAACACTGGACCAGTTAAAGCTTGTTAAACATTTTGAATTGAAACCGACTTGATTAAAGATTATTTTTGTGACAGTCGCTTTATATAAAGCTGATTAGAAAATTTTAACGTAGTAGGGTCAACTTGAAATGAAATCAAACTCCGTCACGTCCGAAAAAAACTAGGCGTCGAATCTTGTATATGTACGTATCAACACAAATCGTATTGAGAGAGTTGACTGTTTATTAGACTCTAATAATTCCAACTACTAAGAGATAACGACGAATCAGTGCATGTAGAAAGAAGTTATTGAGAACCGGTGGAGATATTGTCTGCGGAGCGTGTCTATCGCAACGCCATGACCTCTAACCTCTGCTCTGACTACACTAAAGCAGTTCTCCAGCAAAACGTCCATACAATTTTCCAAAACTGAATTTAATAACAATTGCCTTGCAATGTTTTACATCAAACGAATGGTGGGTATATTAGGTCTTTGTTCACCAAATAGTATCCTCACATTACACTGCATAATGCCTCTTATATAGTACAGTCATTTAGGGAATTTAGAGTTGTTTATTGTAACTAAGACAAACGTGACCACTTTTGTATTAGTATATTCCATATGAAAGTCAAAGTAAAAAAAAAACGTGTTTGAGGACCAGATATTTCTTTTAAAAGCAAAAACTGAAACCAGACCAACATGAAAATGAATTCATATTATTTATGTTGAGTGAAAGATAATTAACAAGTCAATTTTCTCTTAAACTTCGAGTATTTTATTATTTGTTCGAAGTGTAAGTTACGAAACAAGTGCCGTTGGATATTCTCGAACTAATTATATTATGGGGTAATTTCAAGACATGCTAAATGAAGCGTCATACAAAGCTTGAGGTATAATTCGATTTATCTTCAGAAAGGTAAGATTTATTTTCCTCAGAATTTGAACTATATAAATGGAGTCAAAATTTCTTATTTTTTAGTGTTGAGTAACACACGTGTTTACAGTTACAGCAATTACATAGTTTTGTGACAACTTTTATCCAAGTTGCCAAACAGAGCCCGCTTTTGAGCAAATCTACGGGATTCTGGTTTCCAAGAACTGAAACAGATTTCAGAGCATCAGGCCTGTCACGTTAACGTGATATTCGTTATTTTTATTCCATTCTAATCAAGTGAGTTTTAAAATGAAGGATTTGCTCTATGATAAACATCTTTTAATTGCAAGTTTAATTATCTTACTTGAACTACGTTTGAGTGACGAGAGATATCTATGCTATCAATAATTGTATTTATGACATAGATAAATACTTAAAAAAGATATAAAATTTGGTGAAACTGGGTCAAAATATGTCTAATTTCTACAATACTATGATTATAATATTTTTATCATAGGCAATTTAATAAAACTAAAATAGTTTGAATTAAAACAATAACTTAAAATGTCATGTTATGAAAATATATTTAAGAAAATAAGGAGTAAACGTTTAGATACAAGTTTGTGACATCATCAAGTAAAAATAAAAAGTGGCCCTAAATTAAATCAATGGAAACAACAAATAACTTCCATGATCTTTTTGAAGCCATTTTTTTTCTTTAAAGATGTCTTAAATAGAAGAAAATTAATTATTGCATCTACAATTTGGCATCAACGGGATCATAACAAGTTGTTTGTATTCAGTAAAGTTAATTTAAACCTCATTTCCCTTTTTATTATTCTAATATAGATGAACTGTATCTGAACTAATATCTATACTGAAACTGTTTCTATCTTTACTCCTATCTAAATCATATTTAATCACACCTGTTAAACTCTCTGAAATAAAAAATTTCTACCATTTACCATTATTGACCGAATTTGCTTCCTAGAAAATTAACGATCATTATTGCATTTACCAATAGCGATATTTATGCAAGACATGCGTGCATTAGGCTCCAATTTATTAAGTAAATTTGGTCAGGTCATAAAAATTAATTTTCTCGGGACACTCAAATGGGTCAGAAAATACTGGTTCTGGAAACAGATAAATATTCTCATCCACTCCATACACTCAATATTTTAAAATTATTTCAATTTTCGGTTCCCTTATATTCAAAAATTCTGTATAATAGTATACATATTTTGGCTACGCAATAACTATTTCTCCTCTCTAATAAAGAACATTATTATAATATTTATAATTTACCGATTGCAGATCATTCAAACCTATTAGTGCAATATGGAACAAAATAATATTTTTAGATCAATTAGATTTTACGTTCTCGTGTTATCTCTATAGGCTCAAAATGTAAAACATTCTGTTTACTAGCAGGCCATAACTCATACAACTGTAAAGTTAAAATTGGGTTTCTATAGTTTTCTTAATTTAATTTTTATTTATAAATATGTTTATTTGTGTATGTAAATGATTTCAATAAAATAGTCAGAACATTCTGTGAGACTATAGGCCTACTTCTTTTTACAGAATACGCAAGTAGAGAACAAAGCTGGTCAGAATAAATAGTGTATTATACATTTACCACTTGCTTCATTGCTTTCTAGTTAATGACTTATCATTCAAAACTCTGGAAATTCCTGGCTAGCTACGTTGCACTTAATTATGTAAACGAAAATTTAAATAGAAGCAAAATTATAATACAGTGTTCTTAGAGCTATTTGTGGACATTAAGGTAAATCGGAATAATCATTTCAAATAGACTAAGACATACCATTTTTTCGATTTGAAATGATCAAAACATTACCTTAGGTTGAGTTTTATTCATTTACAATTTATGTGGTATAAATTAAAGGGTATATGGTACGCTTTTATGGTGCTGTTGCACAGGAAATGTTAGACTTTGAGTTTTGTCCTTAAAGGGTGAGCAACTTTCTCATCATTCATTTGTAAAGAGACTCACAAAAGAAGTTTGAATATCACATGTCAGCTTTTTCAATAAATAAGGTTATTTGCGATATGAAACAGATTATATTCAGAACATATCCTAATGTTGCAATATCTTCATACTTAAGGATCAAATAAGCTCATAGATTTCAATTGCAATGATAGTGGCAATTTTTTGCTTTTAATTACATCCCAAATATCACGGTTATAAAATAATTGAAATTATGAAGCTAAACGGTTTGCTTAGACACTCTTTCTCTGCAATTACTGCATTCTTGGCATAGTTCCTGTTACCTTAAAATAAGTATATAGAAGCAGCAAATAATGTAATGAAATGAAATGATAATGAAATTATTTTGTTTCTTTAATTCCTGAATTCTCTATAGAGTCTATGGAAAATGATTCATTACTAATTCAAATGTAAATTTTATGCTGTCCTATTTTAAATGTAATATAGGTGTCCTATTCACATAGTAATTGATGATATCTCATAGTTTGGTTGAAAATTTGTTCCTTTATTCGTATTTATGGTGTAATTCTTCGGTTTAATTGTATTAAATTCAAATTATTCTGCTTATACTTATCGTTGGATAAATATCAATTTTATAAATTCTGTAATGTATATGTTGATTTCAAAATCTTTAAAAAATTTGAAAAAGTATACAGAAATGACGTATATTTAACGCAATTTTTATTGTATTTCAGGTATTCATCAAGAAATAATTTCCATAATATATTAAACTATTGGTAGTTCGGATATATTTCGTCATTAAAACGTAGGTCAATTAAATAAATTTTATTAATTAGTCTTAGGTTGAGCATATAATTGAAATTATAAATAATTACTTGAAACTATGGTATTCTAACGTAGAACAAACTGTTTTGTACAATATAACTAACATCAAAGTATAAAAATTTCTGTGTAATAACCGAGAATAGGATGACGTTTGAATAACTTGTAAGTTCGTTATGTAACGATGAGTCAATTGCAAAATGGTCCCTATCGCTATTTTTTTACATAATGATTCCTAAAGTAGTCAGTTTTTTTGTGTTACGGACTTGTATATCTTCAGTGGTCATATATTATATTCGCATTACACAGAACTAATAATGGTATCTCGTTCCATACAGACAGGGCAACCACTGTTAATTTATTATTTATTGACAACTCTTCTCAGATTACATATAATTCTACGAAGATCTTTCGCAAATTTAATAGCTTGTTGAGGTAGATGGTCCCCAAATTATATTTATGCACAAAGTTTATTCTGAGTGCTAGATAAAAATGTATGAAGAAGAAGTTTAATAATTTAACGTAAAGTGTGACGTATCATGTCCGTCGCGTGTGACTGCCATCTTCTAGGAAACGTAACGTTGTTAATACGTGATGAAGGTTTGCGACAAGGGAAGTAATGTCGGGATCTGGCTGACGAGAGCAACAGGTACGCACTGGCGGTCGGTACTGGTACTCACTGTCTTAGAAGCACTTGATGCTTAATGAGTCGACAGACTGCCGTTTCCTGTTGGTCCGAGCGAGGCGCCCTCAATGCGAACACTGCCATGCGAAGCCGCTGGACTTCGGCACGGCCTTTCATTCCCACACGCAGCTCGGCTAGAGTGCGTCCGCAGCCACTCCTCCCACTGCACTGTCACTGCATGGCAACACTTCCACAATCATTCAATTATACCCTTCACATCACTTTATAAACCAACACCAGGAGTGGTTATTACCCAACGAATGCATCAATATTATTACATTTAATTAAGGCGTATTTACAACTGCTGAATTTTTTTGTTTTGTTTATTAAGATATTTACAATCTGTTCAAAAGAACATTTATCAAATTGGATGGATGAATGACACATGAGGGGAGAAGTGGTCCAGTGACCACGCTCCGTGATACATGAATACAATAAAATTAATCTTCACAGATCTGTTGGCCGCTTCCTCTTCAATCTGAGACGAGAGATTAGTTCATTTGCTAGGTGGCTGACCTCTTCGTTATGGTGTCCTGGGAGATTTTGACGATAATTAGTGCTGATTCTGTGTGTTTCCTCTTCTATAGTAGGTATGGCTAGGTCTTCATGTTTTGTCTTGTTGTTGACGAACCAGGGTGCGTTTAAGATGGTACGAAGAAATTTTGACTGAAGTCGTTGAATAATGTTTGAATTTGAAGGCTTGGTGCACCCCCATAGTTGGATACCATATGGGTATAAGAATACATTTATATATTAGTATTTTATTTTCTGTTTTTAATTTGGAGTTTCTGCAAAGTATCCAATGCATTTGTCGAAGGTTAACTATCACAACTATCGAAAATTATTACTGCTCAAAAGACTGCTGAAAATGAAGACCATTTCCAGTCCACATCAATTTTGTTGAGGTATTGAATCCTAAAACTGGTCTCATTCAACCCTCCTTGCTAACCTGTCTTCCGCAAACCTTTTTCATTTCCGAATAACTATCACGTCCAACATCCTCCCTAATCTGCTTAGCGTATTCCATCCTTTCCTCACTCTTCTGTTCATACACCACTCACTTAACTCCAAAACTAATTTTACAAGACCTTCATGTCTTAAAACGTCCTCCATATTGTTCGCTCTTCTCCTATTCTGTTTATAACTTCCTCGTTAGTGATTCTATCCACCCAACTAACTGATTTTTAGCATTCTCCTCTAACACCACATTTCAAGGCCTTCTATTTTTTTCCTTTCTGAAACTCACCACGTTTTGCACCAACATAATGCCACACTCCATACGAACATTTTTAGCAATGATTTCCTAATATTCACACTTATATTCCCGTAAGTAAATTCCTCTTTTTTTTCAAAAACTTTCCTTGCCTGTGCTATTCTACTCTTTATGCCTACTGTATTCTACCATCCCTAGTTATTACGCTTCACTAGTAGCAGAATTCCTTAACTTCCGTCAAAATATCCCTCCCCAATCTATCTACCTTGGTTTTCCCTCTATTAATCATCATATTGGACTGTTTCTCCAGGACTCCGTTCATGACATTCATTATGGTTTCCAAATCTCATTTTTACTTACTATATGTTTTAATGTCTCAATGGGAGTAAGACAAAGATTCAGTCTGTCACCCATGCTGTTTAACTTGTATATAGAACAGGCGATGAATAAAGTTAATATGGAATATGGAAAAGGAATCATACTGCAACGAGAAGAAATAAAAACCCAAAGCTTGACCGATGATATTGTAGTATTAGGGGAGCCAGAAGATGATATTGTAGTATTATGAGAGTCAGAAGAACACTAGCCAATCAATAACAGAGAAGTACAAACATGTATTAGAGTTCAGTGCCTGTTCTGTAGTTAGGGTAGCATTCCCAGTTTGTCAGTGAGAAAGTGGGCAGTTATCTGCCAACGATGCACAGCTAACCCAACTTCGACGAACAACACTGCCCGTGTAAACCTACCTTAAGGAGGTGTAATTATGGTGAGATAACAAAATGCCAAGAATGTATAAATATTTATTTTTTACTTATAATATCCTGTCATCTTTTTGTTTATGTACTTCTTCCGTCCCTACTTATTATTCTGCCCAAGTAGCAGAATTCCTTAATTTTATTCAAAATATTCCGTCCCAATCTAAAACCCTTTGTTATCCCACTGCTTCCCATACTACACTCCATTGACCTTGGTTTTCCCTCTATTAATCCTCATATTGATCTCTTTCTCTAGGACCACGCTCATGCCATTTATTATGGTTTCCAGGTCTTCTTCTGATTCCCCTAATACTACAATATAATCAGTAAACAGTAGGGATTTTATTTATTCTCCTTGCAGTATGATTCCTTTTTCATATTTATTTTTAACCTTCTTTATCGCCTGTTCTATACTATAAGTTAAAGATCATGGGCGGTAGACTGAATACTTGTCATACTCATTTCTTGATTTCTGCTTTCTTTTCTTGATCTTCAGTTCTAATTACTGCTGAATGCCTTATGTACATGTTATACATAAGCCTTCTTTCTCAATATTTTATTCTTATCCTCTTAAAAATCCTTAATAGTGTATTCAAGTTCACATTATCAAATGATTTTTCTAAATCTACAAATGCCATGAACGTAGGCCCGTTTTTTCTTATCCTGTCGTCTAAATAATAGGAATAAGAGTTGTAATTAAATTATTAAGTTACTTTCACTTTTTTATAATTAATTAACGAATGTATGGCATGGCCGTTTTTATTTATTGTAAATATTAAAGTCAGAAAACTATGATGTAATAACATTTTATATTTCGTTGTTGACATTAAACTATATTATATTATATTTTGTAATTGTAATAACAACAATAACCACCTATTCTGGCTTATTGTTCAAAACTACATCTAAAAATTGACGGTATAAAACTTCTAATATTCTTAAATTCAAAAGAAGGATTAACGTATCTGTAAAAAAATTTGACACGGAATCTTTGGAATACGGAGACAAATCTGTATTTCAACGCTTGACGACTGTCAATTGTCAATTACCTGCACTCCAATCCGGCGATTGGTCAGCCGATCAGATCTGCCAATGATTTCTGCTCGTGTGTGGTCGGTCACCCATTGGGTGACCATATATGAGCAGATTTTGCTGCAGATATCTGACAGATTTGACAAATCGCGAAATCTGAATATCGTTACGATCGAGATCTGTGCAGATTTTCGTATGCACAATACATTTGTCCTCTACCAGCGGATTTGTTTACTATCTGTGCTCCAATCCAGCGATTGGTCGGCCGATCAGATCTGGGATAATATCTGCTCGTGTGTAGTCAAGCAATGAGTCCGCGCGCGTTTGTCTGTGACGTCCTTGAGGATTGACACAGAATACAAGCTATGGTTAATTGCGCCAAATATGCTCAACTACTTTGTTTATATTTTGATAGGCCTTACTCCAGCAATACGAACTCCAGTAAGGATGACAAACCAACAATACGAAAGTTTGTCAGTAGTGATTCAACACAATGGAATTATAGGTTTTAGTTTTTTTTGTAAATCAATTCAATTTAAAACTGTTTGGAGTGTATTTTATAATATATATAGTTTACCATTTGCATTTTATTCTATATTCAAATAGCAAATTATTAGTTGTTACCAAATGGCTGTATTTAGCAGCATGCGATATTTTAGTGGACCTATAAATGAATGTGCATAATGTTCATAGTTCATATATATATAACTTTTAAAAATATTAATATAAATGTAATATTAGAGAGAATATTTTAATATTTACAAGAAAAACCAACTTTTCAGGATATTTGTGTGGTAAAATAGCTACAAAATTATAATATATGGTATATGCCATAAATTTTCAAATCTTTGTGTAATTGCCTAAGGAAAGGATACACTTTATATATTTTTCTTCTTATAGTATCAGGATTATTTCTTACTCCGTTAAGAACCCGGTTGTATTTTGGACTGCATTAAGTTAACACATTAATGTTAACTCCCATAATGTAAAGTGATCAATTTTTTTACTTCTTTAAAACGTGTAATCTTGAGGCATGGAGAGAATTTTTAACTCAAATAAAATACTGGAAATATTTTTCACTCTTTTAATGCTCCGGAATCTTTAAGATGCTCTTAAAGAAACAGCACTCAATTAATGTAAGAGGAGAAATTATTGATTCGGTTAAGGTACCGTCAGTTACCGTCCAGGTTAATTTAAATCCAACCGCCATATCGGCATTGGTCGGGATGAGCTCATCAAAAGGTCGTTAATGCTCCAAACAATGGGACGGTTTCGAATCCAGTTAAATAACATGTTGACCAAGGGATTACTATGGTATTAATTTATATAAATAAATACCGGAAAGCGCCGGACACCAAGCTTGTTTCTAAAGAAAAAGGTGCAAAAAATGATTTATTTTCTTCAGTCCTCTAAATTATTTATTTACCAAAGAAAAACATCATAATTTAAATCATAGCTGCAGAATATTTCGCAAATTCCCTGGTGCATTCATCTGAAAGGATAATAAAACCAAGATCTATAATAAAGCATTCGAATATACACTACTGTCATCAAGTTAGAAGAAGCCAAAGGATATGATTTATACCTGCTCATAAATTTTAACTTGAGGGTAATCCATGTAGTGGCCATATTTCCATAGGAAGGGATATACAAGGGTCAACAGACTTTCCGGTGAATGGAGGTGAGGTTTGTTGTCATGGCGCTGCATTCCCGACTCTATACCTCAACAAGTATTGGAAACAGCTGCCCGACTGCTACAAACTGAAGCTGAGAACAACTCTTGTTTTCTGCCCTAGGTACGCAACCCCGTTGTTTACATCCCTTAGAACTGGCAGGGTCAAGGGTGATAGAAACCTTTTTTTGGGGGTTAACAGGCTACATGAAGGTGATCCTGAAACAGGCAACTCCCCTTTAATAGCATAGGAAGGGAATGGAAAAGGGGGGATGTGGAATAATTAATTGTTTTTATTATTATTGATTAAAATACGACTATGAGCGAAATGATGAAAATAACCAATTAATTAATAACTGTTTTGTCAACAATATAATTTATGTTGTAATGAAGAAAAGGCTTTAAAATAATAATAAGTTTAATTTTAATTTAATATCTAATTCAAACGGTGGGATTAATTAATAAATACATTCAATTTCCAGATAGGAAAAAAAACATTAAAATTTAATAACACATTTCAGACTAATCACTTTCCGGTTACATATGTACTCCTTTTCTTAGGTGTTTTTGGGCCAAGTAGCAGAGAACACTTAATTGAAACATTGGGTCCGACAATGCATGGTAAAATTCTTTAACGATGGGTGGATCTCACCAGTGTCGCGATATTTTTTATGTCTCTCGAAGACTCCGCGCGGCCAGCAATGAGAGGCGTCGACGTCGGTCACGTGCCAGTGGTGATGATGGCGGCTCTCGATGACGGCCGGCGTCTCTCCACTCACACCTATAGGAATACCAAAACAATTCCAATTCTTCGCCTTTTTGCGACGTCCTATAAGTCAACGTGTCGCCGCCAACTCTATCCAAGGACTGCCTCAAATCCTCGTGTCCTTTCGTACTTACTTAGTAGCCCCTTTTTTGGTGCTGCCTGACCAGGCCGCTTTTGCCACCCCCACTTCTCACATCTGGTCGCTAGCCCCTGACGAAAAAAAGGGTGCGTCCTCCAGCGTACGCTGTCTTGCCAAATATTTAAAAAGATTTTGTAAATGGGATAATGCACACTACAATTGTATACAGGGTCGTTCATACTGAGTGGGACAAAGAGAAAGCATACCAGTAAACTATGTTATTACTTTATTTAGATAAATGAAATGTACTGTAAAACTATAATTATCAAAGTTTCTACAGATGATCTATGATCTCAGTGATACGGTAAATATCTATATGGTAATCGAATTACTCCCACACTCGTGGTGGAATGTATTTTTTAAATGTTTCGAGCAACTCAGTCATTCATTGCTTCAGTTGCTGTAATCCTGGGAAAATGAAAGCATGAAAATTTTGTACTTCACAAAATTCCATAACGAAAAAATCACAAGGGGTTAGATTTGGGGATCTTGGTGAATAAAAAACAATGACGTATCGTTCGATCCAGTACGGCCAATCCATCAATGGGGTAAACTGTTTCAGGTGCTCACGTACGTATTTTATACGGCGATTTCGTAACTGGAATATTTTCGATATTGCCAGATAAACCTATAACTCTGTTTCAACAAAACAAAACAAATGAGTATTATACTATTCCGTTTGTTCCATTCATTATGGAAAGTACTATATATATGCCCTCGTATCTCCTCGGTTTGATTTATGCTGACAGCTGTTTTTAGCATTAGGTTTTATAAGTGATTTGAAGATGTGTAATTTTCGCCTGCTTATGTGACAGAAAGGTTTGTCCATATCATTTAATATCCCTCTATCGACTTATAATAGCGAATAATGAAACATTTGAAAATGTATTTCCGGAGGCTTATGAGACTTATCAGATAAGTTTTAATTGGCACTAATGTATGAAAGTAAGCAAACTAGTAAAAACACCGTCTGCTTTTTATGAAACTGTTGATATCACCCGATACAAGAACAATCACATGCCTCATGAAGGGGTGTTACAGAAATTATAACAGACTTTGCTGTTCCATTTTCTTACATACGAAACATTTATTGGAGGAATAAAGCATACGGAACTGGAAAGGTATCAAAGTTTAGTAAAAATATAGTAATAAAATATTTACTGGTTATAAGTCCTTCAAATAATTCAATTTTAAGGAGAACAAAATTCTGATATATTTATATATATAGTAATAAATAGAATAAGGTGTTTTCTGACTCTCGGCTACTAGCTGTGTGTCCGGCGTTCCAATATAATTATTAACATGACGAACAGGGATTGCACATTTTTCAATACAGAATGACAATTCTAATAAAAGGTATTAACACCATTGTAAATGTTTGTTTGAGAAAGAATGAAAGTAAATTTAAAAATAGTTATTTATTCAAAAAATAAAATAAGTATTGGAATAATTAACTTATTTGTTCGTTTGGTGTTGTGTTTCCTTAAATGTACCCCGGATGTTTGGCGACTATACGGCATATTTAACTTACTAAGGCAATCGCGGGACAGATGATGGCACTTTAGAGCCAGATTAGAAGTTTAAGTGGTTTGCTATTAACGTTCGCATTACAGCTTCGTCGGTGCTGTTGGTGGAGTACAGTCACTGCTACAACAGCTGCGCTGCCAAGTCCACGTAAATTCTAAACAGGTACATTCTAAATTTTTGTTTATTAACTAAAAATTGTATATGTTTTAATTACTCTCCGATTTAGCGTCGTTCCTTATTCTTCAATATAATAAAAAACGATTTGTAACTTTAATAATACACAGTTTTTCCTCGGAATATTACTTGTTAATTTATTGTTGTTTTGCAAAACTGATGTATTAACATTTGGAATAAATATTTATATTTAAGACTAAAGTTTTATTCTTCTACCTAATTAAGAAATCTATAGACATATGACATACATTCGTTAATTAATTATAAAAATAGTGATAAACTTAATAATTTAATTGCAACTCTTATTCCTATTATTTAGAAGACAAGATAAGAAAAAACCGGCCTACGTTCACGGCATTTGTAGATTTAGAAAAAGCGTTTGATAATGTGAACTGGAACACACTATTAAGGATTTTGAAGAGCACTGGAATAAAATATCGAGAAAAGAGGCTTATACCTGTATAGAAAAGACAGACAGTAATTAGAATAGAAGATCGAAGAAAGAAAGCCGTAATCAACAAAGGAGTAATACAAGGATGCAGATTGCCGCCCATGCTGTTTAACTTATATATAGAAAAGGCGATGAAGAAGGTTAAAAAGGAATACGGAAAGAAATCATACTTCAAAGAGAAGAAATACAAGCCTTACGCTTTGCCGAGGATATTGTATTATTAGGGGAGTCAGAAGAAGACTTGGAAACCATAATATTTGGCATGAACATGTCTGGAGAAAGAGTTCAATATGAGGATTAATAGAGGGAAAACGAAGGTAATGGAGTGTCGTTTGGTAAACAGTGGAATAACGAAGGGTGTTACATTGGGAAGGAATATTTTGAAGGAAGTTAAGGAATTCTGCTAATTGGGACTGTAGGAGTATAGTAGTCATAAAGACTAGGATAGCACAGGCAAGAAAGGCATTCGCGAAAAAGAGGGATTTACTTACGGGTGAATATTAGGAAATAGTTGCTAAAAATGTTCGTATGGAGCGTGGCGTTGTATGGGTGCGAAACGTGGACGATAGGAGTTGGGGAAAGTAAAAGAATAGAAGCCTTTGAAATGTGGTGCTATAGGCGATTGCTGAAAATCAGATGGGTGGATAGAGTAACGAGGCAGTTCTAAACAGAATAGGGGAAAGGCGAACAATGTGGAGGACGTTGACCAAGAGAAGGGATGGTTTAACAGGCCGCGTTTTGAGACACGAGACGGAAGAGTGTGGGGCTAGAACTGAAGAGGGGGAAAGGGTGGAATACGGTCAGCAGATTAAGGGGGCGGCGATTTGTGCTAGTTATAAAGAAATGAAAAGACTTACGCAAGATAGGTTAGCATGGAGGGTTTTTTCAGACCAGTCTTAGAACTGAAAACCACAACAACATTCCTATTACGTACATATATTTTAATTAACAACTATTTTTAGGTGTCCAAAAATTAAATCAGTGTTTCTTTACCTAGATTTAAAAATGATTTAATGGTTATTTTATAAAAATAATACAATAAGACAATACGAGACTGGTGGTGGTGGTGATAAAAATATGCGAGCTCTTGTTGATAACATTTTCAATTCTTTTCGATTAACGCTCCACCATTTAAGTGGTTTTTTTATTTACAATGACCATATTTTGCGGAAAGATAGCAATTTCTTCTTGAGTACAGCGTCAGGACTACCATTTTTCTGGTGTATATTAACTCTCATCTTCATTTAAAGAATCCAGCATCATGTCAAGACCTTTTTTTAAAGACGACTTTCTGACCATACCGGATGTTACTGGTTGTTTCGTATCTTTTTCCGAGGAATCTCTCATTCTCATTCAACCCTTAGGAATTCAGTGAACCTGAAACGCCATCCTCAGTGTTTATATTCTTCATAATATCTCCTTTAATCTCTTCATCGCTCAATGGTGTAATAAACTTGTGTTTATAGCGAGGGTTTAAATAGGTGGTGATAACATGAAAATGGTTCTCTCCCAACAAAGTAAAAAACTTTTCTTTCTTGTCGTGACCTGCTTTACGTCTGCATATTCGAAAACATCCGCATTGATTATTTCGGAAGAGGATGCGGATGGAGAGGTCCCGATCAGTGCGGAAGCTACGCTGTTTCGGATGCGAATATCCGCAACATCCCTGACTGGTAACCTAAGTCACGAGACCCACTGTCTCTCAATAATTTTAAGTCCTGTCATTGGGCGGTGTTCATCTTAGGGCTTCCACCGCATTGTGGCGTTGCTTGACCTTCATTTTCACGGTCCACATTTACGATGACGTTTGTGGGAGCAAGGATTTTTCCTAATCTGCCAAGAAACTGTACTTTTTTGCACCTACTTTCTGGCAATCAGCGATCCAGCCCATACATTATATGAGCAAACCAATCAGCGCTATCCTTACACGTAAAACTGTGCATATAAGAATCCGTACTATTTACATCGATCGTCAACCAACCAACAAGCAAGAACACTGTTAAAAAAATTCATACTTTCTGTTAACTTTTTTGTACATCAACATTTAATTTTTTAATACTACTGAGACATAAAACGGACAGACTTCGTTGTAAGTGCAACATCACTCTGCGCGAAAATTCTCATACATTCAACATATAATTTTTCCTAGAACAACTGCGTGCACCCTGTTAGCAATACCGCATATTAATGACAAAGTATGACATTTACCATTCGATTTATTCTATTCAGCCATGTGTTACGAGTGTACGACCAACTTATGAAGTAGAACAAGTTAGCAAATTAATGACCGTGGTGGCCAATGGTACCCACCACTGAATGAAGAAAACAAAGAAAATAAGTACCTTTTGAAATATTATAAATCATGAATTAAGACATAAGAAATATTTTAAAATTGTATTTTTTTTCTGTAATTTATCTTTGTTTTTTTATCAACAATTTATCTTTGTACTTTAATTTTATCAATACTGCCCCCGGGCAAATGCCCACCTGTAGTATTAATAAATACAATACAAAAGACGTTATATATACTACTGAGCAAATCAGTGTGAAGCGTTTCAGAAACTGAACGGGATTTGTAATTGCTGACTTTGTAGAAAATTTGGAAACTATCCCAGTATGGTTAGATTCTAATGTATGTTTGTCTTTTGGAAGCTTGATATTCCCTCTGTGTTCCTTAATTCTGGTTCTGATGGCCTATTTATACAAATGCAAAGTCATTACAATTCAACTGATAAACTACATTAAGAATTTTATTTTATCAACTGGGTCTTTCAAATGTTTTATTATAGTGCGTACATAAAGTATTGGATGATTTAGTTATGAGCTGGATGGTATACGTGTAGGTTTTCAAAGAAGTATGTAATGGTTGGTGGAATGGCACAGTAAGGTAATTTGCTTATTTTTCATGAATTATAGGCGAGTCCTAATTAACATTTTACATAGATTGGCAGATCACAAAATCTAACTCATCTGAGATTCTATGAACACAAATGACTTAAACAACGGATTTTATGAAGTCATTAAAGCATGGTGTGCCCAATGCTAGTCAAAACTTTCTTTTGTCATTGACAGAAGAAAGTAAGTTTCAGAGTCATTAAATGTAGTGGGTGTAGGGTAGGAACACAGTAAGGTTTATTTTTCATAGGCGAGTCCTAATTGGCATTTTAGATAAAGGGTTGTTGTTTAAGTATAGGTTTTTAGACATTTCCTACTAGGATTTATGTTCTATTTTCTATTGTCATATCATTATAGTTTATCATAGCGTTACCAGAAAGATTGGATGAATCGTCAATCTACTTCTGAAACACAATAGATGATCTATTCTTTTAATAAATTAGACACGTTATAAATATAGTACTGACCTAAGTTTACTGCAGGAGTGTGTTCTTCATCGGAATGTACACTGGTGGATAGAACTTTTGATGGGTTGCGATTGTTTTGTTGCACTGAGGCAGATAAATGGTCTGAACTTTATATCTTACAAAGCAGGAATTCAGATTCACGCAGAGTTGATTCCGATATGGTGGTGGGTACACGAACAGTTATCGGCAAACAGAGACTGACATGTCACTCAGATACGGACCATTTATTTAGACAGAGGGCAGCTTGGATTCTGTCCCCCACAATGGCTGTCACCACCAGAGTCCGGGCTCACTTGATTTATGTGGTTCCTTCCTGTGTTCCTACCCTACACCCTCTAGATTTGATGGCTCTGAAATTTTCATTCTTCTGCCAATCACAAAAGGAAGTCTTGCCTAGCGTTGTGCTTCACAGTGCTTCAATAAATTCACGAGATCCGTTGTTTAAGTCATTTGTGTTCCAAGAATCGCAGATGAGTTAGATGTTGTGATCAGCCAGTCAACATTTCGGATCACAAAAGATTGTAGCTACACAGAAATGAAGGAAACGTATTGTGAATATTGATAATTCCAGAGTCACGAATAGACAAAATTCGAAATTATGAGACAATAAGAATATAGTTGAATACCAAATTACAATCACATTAAAATTAAATACTTTTTAATTTTTGATTTAAATATTTAGCTGTCTTAATTCACTGTTAACACGAAATAAGTTTTGTACTGCTACGATTCGTAAAATTAACAGGAATTACATCGCAGAGTAGTATTGAGAGCGTTTCAGGCAAAACATAAATTATACTTGTAAATGTACAAGCTAGACTGGTAGCTGTTTTTCTCACCGTAACTTCACAAACCGAGAAAACTTCTGTCCTAGAGAACAGACCGTAGTTTTTGGACATCGGTGGCGCACAGAAATAACGGGTAACAACCTCAAAACACAAAATAACCTGGACCAGTTTAACTGTCTGCAAAGTGGAGAGCGGAGCATAGAAAACTATAATAAGATAACTTTTAATTCTCCTCGAAAGTTAAGCAACAATTCAGCTAAACTATCCCAAGGAAATTCCAAAAATGACTCCGTTAGTTTTGTGTCATAATTATTGTCCAAAAGATTATTAAATTAATTTAGACAATTGCATCTCATGAAAATATAAGACAAAAGGACTATAACGTTTTACCGCAGCTCCCAGGTACCCAGAATACTCTAATTGGGTGAGAACACAACTAAAACTCTTCAGGACCTTTCTGAAGGCAAATTTGGTTTCAAAAGGATATAAAAATTATAAAACCATAGGTGTTCTCTATTTAGTTAAAAAATGATATTCACTCGCTTAAGTTTAATCAATTTGTTAGGAGACTTCTTTTCTTAAAAGAAAAAGAATATAATATTTGAATCAGCAGAAGAACGTTGTTTCAAAAAACGCAAAATTAAAAGAATCATAGATAATTAAATGGTTGGGCCAACAGAGTGGTCATTCATTTCTTTTGGTGTTACTTAATAGTCATTTGAACAACCAGAAAGGTCACAATCTCCTCGTGACTAATTGAACAGAATCATTATCCATTAGTAAGACATATTAATCCGACTTTAAAGCCACAAGTTTGTGTTGCAAATTATCGTTTAAGAATGTGCCTGACTCTCCAAGAACTCTTGACCTGTCGAATCCTAATCCTAATCGTAAGATAAAATTTCAAATTTTTCTCCAATTGAAGGTTAAACTGATGTAGAATTATCTCAGAACCATTTAAAACAATTCAACTTAAGAATTAAATCTAATAATATAAATTAAACTACAAATCACTTAGTCTTGATTTACAATCTTCTCTAACGTTAACCCTGAGAGATATAAAAGTCAGTGGGTTAGTTTTAACTGTAGCTGATAGATGGCAGACGAGTCTCTGCCAGAAGATGTTTTGGGAAGCCTCAAAACTCTAACAATTATTTTAAAGTTCCACGACAGTAGAAACACCAAATTAAAATTTGATGTAATGCATTAGTTTTTATTTACAAGTTCACATCATGATATACACAGAAAATGTGCTTTACTTTAGTCACTTAAATAATAGCGCAATATTCACAAAGAACACAATAAAGTTATTACATTTTCGGAACAATTAACAGTCTAAAATAGGAAGATGTGCTAAAGATAATTACAAACTATTAAGATGACTCTAGCAATGTACGTATTAATAAATTAGGTTTAATTCAAAACAGTTTCGGTTCCGAACTCATTAAGAAATTACGGTAAAAGCTCATTCTGGGTTTTCCTGGTGAAACGTGTCTCTATAAATGGAATATTTATTGCTAAATCTATTAAAATGGGTTATCTTTAACAAAATTTAAAATCATATTTACATTAATTCCACGGAGTATGAAGAATGTAATTTTGAAATATGAATTTAAATTTACTATACAGTTCTTACCGAACATTTTTCTTTATGTAATTAATTAAATCGTTCGAAGTTGATTTATCTTAATTAACTGTTTGTTGACACATTTTGAATTTGTAATGCGTTTAATAAAATGATTTCGTGGCTTTCATGTCGTTTTGTTACATTGATCATATCTTTTTAAAGGAATTGTAACTTTCTTTTGACTTAACATTACGAAAATGTAACGATGCCTAAATATTTCTACTTTGTTTTGCATTCAAAGACTTATTATATTATTCAAACAGAACATTAACAGATCTTTTTGGTTATATATAACGATACTTAGACATTTTTAATATATTAAAATAGATGCTACAGTGTAATGCTATGTAACAGTCGTTAATGACTCCATAGTCGATGCGACTTTAAATTGTAATTTAAAAAATCGGTGTTCTCTTTACCTTTTACGACAATTCTATTTTAAATGTACAATGTACTAAAGATTTTAAAATTTATCACAGTTAACCTATTTTAATAGGTTTAGCAATAAATATTCCATTTACAGTGACAAGTGTCACTACGAATAACCGTAAGGTCTGTTGCTCTGTACTTTATTAATCAGTCCGAAACCACAAATCCCTTGAATGAAACCTAATTTATAATTAAATACTATGGTAGAGTGACTTTTTATTATGAATGTCGAACATTAATAATTAAATTAAAAGTGGTCCAAAAGATTACATTAATGATCTATGAATTCAACACTTATGTAGTTACTGTTTTAAATTGATTGATAAATACATTATAAATAATTTTTCCTCTAAAAGGTTACGACAGTATTAAATCGCGATATTTGATTATCCAAATAATGCTTCAGGCTTCCAAAAATAATTTATGAATTTCCTATCTCATATTGAATGAATCAGTACAACCGCTTTTATTCAAATGTTGTTTCATTAAATTTAAAACAGTAATTACACAAGTGTCAAAATTTGCTGACTATTAATGCCATCTGTTGCATCATTTTTAATTTAATTATCAATGTTCGTCATTCATAAAAAATTGTATTGCATGCAGGTAACATAATCGCCACGAATATTAATATAAATGTCGCAACGATGAACTAGTCGTTTTGTTTTTAGCCAGTTTCCTGCATATTCATTGACCTCCTTCGTTGAGTGTACCAGACAAATGAAAATCTGATTAGAAGGGAGGATGAGGTAGTATCTCCCTATGTACTTTTTCAATTGTTTCTTGAGCGATAATGCCGGACCCCAACTTGCACTTGTTTTGCTGTACTTGACCTTGTTTCTGATAATTTTATGGATTTGACTATCACTTACTTAAACTTTTTGCTATATCTTCAGCACTAATAAGTCTGTCTTCACGAACAATGCTGTAAATGCGGGTTTCAAGTAAAGAAATAGACACTTGAACTGACCGGCCAGAACATTGCATGTTACTCACTGAGATTGTTCTGTAGTATCAAGTTATAAAAGTTTCCGAGGTTTATACAGCTTTCAAAACACTGTAAACAAATTGGAGGAAAGATTTTAGCCGATTTCTCCCATTCAGAAAACAAACGCTGACCACTGAACGCTGTTCAACTAATATGTAAACTTCAATTTTTATCCAAAATGCCAACTTAAAGTAATGAACGTACCTCCTACAAAACTTTTCTACATAAATTTGACGTCATATAACTTATAATACCGAGGTTTAAATACATATATTTTTGTGAATTTACGATAGCTTTTCTTTTTTAGAACATTGTAAAATAAATTAAAATTTTATTTATTAATGCACAGTAATTGGCGTGCACTTTTTAATTTTTGTAATGGTTGTGTTATCTTTTTCTTTAGATAATTGACCGATTTTTATAAAGTTGCACAGTTGTATATTTCTGCCGTTTGATCATTTGTAATTTTTCCACAGAGTTTACAGGCTCCGAGCTTCAGTATGCGATATTAGTCGGAAATTCCTGTGAACTTTAATAGAACGTCCCCTTTATGCGACCAAGCAATCTAATATCGCATTTACAGCGCGTTGCATTCGTCCTTGCTATTTGAAACGGTGATGCGTCGCCACTTTCGTCCGAAGCACGTAGCGTCTAATTGGAAACGCGTTTTAAGCTGCTCGTTTAGTGGCTATTTTACTGGTTTAGTGGGATATATGCAAGGAATACCGTAATTTGAAGACTTAATCATATTGCACTCGTAGTTGCTTTCAACCAGGAGTCCTACCGGCAAATAAAGTAATGTGTGTTCCCAAAATACAGCGGAATTAAAATATTGTCATTAAATGTGAGAACTTGAAACAAAAGTATAATTTACAATACGTGTACGTTCCTTCCTGAATGAAACACAAAAACGTGGATATAAAACAAATTGTATTTTACAGTTACAAAGTGACCAACGAGTAATTCCACTCTTTACAGTATTTCTCACTTTGAATTGTACACTGGTCAATGTCAGTGGACCCGAAAAGCTGTTTCTGGACTGAAGCTCATGATGAAATGATCTAAATATAAAATGTGACATTATTAAATAATTATCTCATTATTGGGCGTTCTACAATATTATTAAATTAATTTTGGGACCATACTCGTATTAAAAAAAGAAGACATCAAATTAATCATCATATCACCAAATAGTTATTTACAAGTCATGAACTAATAATTTAACTCTATCAACCAAACGGGCTCATGGCAACTAAAAGGAACGTACATATTCGAAAATTCAAGCCTTAAAAACGAATTACCCTATATTCAAAAAATAGAAGCATCAACAGTAGTTTTTAAAAGCCAAGTACGGCCCAACATTAACGGACAATATTGTTAAAAAAATTAACAAAATTATTTTACTGGTAGTCACACAGATAGAAGAGGTTTTATGAAAATTATTTGATTTATACGTGAAATATCGTCAGAGGCCCTTATTGACTTTGTCTGCTCAACAGCAGCTTTATATTCGCTTGATGTAGGTTGAAGCGTTATCACGTCAGTCCGCTTTGTTTTGTTGCGATTTAGAGATGGTCCCCCGCCCAAAGAATATGAAATAATAGAAGCCTACACTCAAGCCAGCACCTTGACACAATTGAAGTACGTTATGCAGAACTTGTAGGCGTAACATATATGACTACTTGTAGTTGTATCTTCTATATAAATGGGTAATTAAATATATTGTTTGTATAAAATGACAGTGTTGCAGTAAAATGTATTTTATTTAGAAAATACAAGAAATCTGTTCGTCTTATATACATCATACAATGAGTAAGAATAATATTTGAATATATAATAAAATTAGAACGACGTACCGTTCCTTTCTTTGAAACCTCTTTAGGTACATGTATGAATATTTATAAATCTGGAAATAATTTTTTCCATAAAATATAATTCAAAAAACTTCTGAGCCTCATTTTGCAGTCAAAATGGTATTTTATTAGAATATATTATCGCCTAATTTGGCTGGTGTATTCATTTATTTGCATTAAAACAGTGTATTACAGCATAGTGTACAGTGTAAGGTTTATTATTTCTGTTTTACAGATACAGATTATAACCTATCGTTTATCGTCATTGCTTAAGTCAAACTCGTTTGTTCCTTTCTCGATTCGGCCATGAGAACAAAATGAATTTAATGAAGAAAAAAACAACAGAAGTAACTTAATAGAAAGTGTTAAAGACGTGTACTCTACAAAGCAACGCATTCAACACTTTTGCAGTTTCATTTATTATGGGAACGATCAAGAAAAAGAGTAAAACGCACCTTTTAATAAAATTTTTATACAATGATTCATAAAAATTTGTAGTTATTATTATTATCAATGTCTGTAGGGAGGCTGTAATATAGTCACGTAAAAGTTTGGTTGCGTGACATAAGTAAAATTTTATTTTTCCATAGGGAAGGGGAAACGAGAGATTGGCTAGGAGGTGACAAGGCGTTGAAACAGTCAGTGTGTGTTTGAAGTTGAACGGAAGAGGAAGTTGGAGAGGAACTAAGGAGCAATGTTGCTCGGATGTTAAGAGAAAGCGGACTTAGGGAGAGAAGAATTGGTTCTGAAGTTACAAGGAAGAGGTAGTAGGAGAGGAGAGAAAGAACTGGAGGTCACGAAAGGAGAGAAGGAAGTGTTACTCGGAAGTTGTAATGAATTAGTATTTAAGAAGTTAGAAGTATAAGTTTTCAATAATTAGTAGAAAGAAAACCCAAAAGCTGCATAAGGAAATTAAGACATCTCAGCCAAAATTCTGCTGAGACGTGAATAACCTGGCCGAGACGGAAGAATGATTTTTCTCTTCGGTCACCCGACGGTGTGAAATCTCCTTCTTTTCCGCCTTTCGAATAACGCCATCTGGGAGGACGGTTCACCACAACCTGCTGTCTACCTGCACCATGAGAAATTTGTGGAAGGAACGAATCACTTTGTACTTGTACGAGCATCCAAATAGCAGAAAGAAGAATGAAAACAGGCTTGTCATAATAGTTCTAAGCGGAATATGGGAAAAGCGAACAATTTGGAGGATTTGACCACGAGAAAGCCACGTTTTGAGACATGAGGGTCTTGAAAAATTAGCATCAGAGGGAAATGTGTGGCGTAAGAACAGAAGAGGGAGGACACAGATGGAATTGGCCAAGTAGCAAAGGAGGATGTGGTAGTGGGCGGCGGAAATCTTCTTGGCTCGGGCAGGCACGGCGAGTCTCGTGGCGGTGGTGGAAATCTTCTCCATTCACTCAGGAACGGTAGGTCACTTCCGTATATCTCGACGTCCCGACCGTACTTCTGTTCACTCTGACGTCCCAATGGCAAGTGCGGAACGCTCAACTTGACGTCCCGACAGTAAGTGTCTTTCTGTCCGTGCTGATTCCAGGCTCCCTCGACTTCTCCGACCAATCACCGATGATTTCAGAGGAGCTTACCATTGGTTCATTTGGGACACGTGTTCCCATCCCCCAATTACCCGTCTTCCGGTCCGGCCGCTTCAAGAAGCTTCCACACTTTTCTGGAACCGGATTTCCACGTGTTTCGAACACTCGCTAGCGCACACTAGAAGAGGTCCCGGGTTCGAAACTTGCCAAGGGCATAGACTTTGTGTGTGTGTCTCCATACCGTTGAACCGCTACAAAGAAATGAGTTCCCAAAATTGTAGAAAGTCTCTAATAACCAATAGCAGCTGTTGATACTCTAAATGAAACTGAGAAAAGTTATATGAATGTTCGGATAAATATTACAAAGTTTCCGCCAATTGCGCAGCATCTCTTGTCTTCGTACTTCTGAAATAAGTTCGATAATTAAAGAGAAAAGGTTTCACAGTAATTATATTAAAGAAATCTATATAGCCCAAATGTTTTCACTAAATCTTAAGAGAACATTGCTTAACGACGTTTAAATTACTACATTAAATCAATTTTTCTAATTATACAGCGTGGCATTTCGTACCGCTGTGAACATTTTAATGATTTATTTTGTCTGACAACAAGAAACACTCGGCGAAATTTAATCACTTTAAGAGCCGTTGGTTTTAGTCGTATTCTTCGTAATCTGTTTGTTTCCTTTGCGCTCTACTCTCTTGGGGAGAACTGAAGTAATCGCGTTTTATCTCATGTGTACCTAAGACGAGGGCAGTCTTCTGGGCGACAAACCACTTTTATTCTGTCTTGCCACCTACATATTGGAAAAAAGAAAAGGCTGACTTATAAACATTCAACATTTTATAATAAATTATTCCTACATTTCTCTTTTACTAGATACGAATCATAATCCAACATTTGTTGGTATGAAATTTAACGTAGCATGTTTATAAATTGAAATCTCTCAAGCCCAAGTGAACTATTTTTGTAATACAAAAATTTCTTTAGTTTATTCAGACTTTGTGTATTAATTTACTAATTTATTCCGAATAGTAATAGTATACTTAGCAGTTATAGATAAGTAATAGATATTTAATTAATATAGCTTCGTAGTTAAGGGACACGGGGACTGAAATTTGAAATTCCTGTGAATGAATTTCTACTCAGCTGAAATTTTAACTGTGTTAACAACGCAAATGTGTTGCAATGCACCAAAATTTTGTTTTTTGTTGAGATATTTTGAAAATAATTTTCATAATTTGTCAGTTTTATAAAATGTTCCTTGCGTTACGTACTTGAATATTTTGTTTACCTTTTTTTAACTTCATATGTAGGGCTGACCATTTTTATCTATTATCAGTATTATTTTTGAAATTGAATAAAACTGTGGGGAGAAAATAATTTTTTTCACTAAGAGCTTCATAGTGTTACTAAAAAATTAACACTTTAAAAAAAATTTCACTTAAACTACTTAATTAAAAAACTAAAACTAGTGATTGATGGTATTAGCATGTAGATTATGTACAAAAAGAATGAAGACAGTATCTTAATATTTGTGGCGCATAGAAGGATTTTGGTACCAGAAATCATGAAGCTAGGAACAACGCATTTTTCTGAGGAACATGAATAATTTATTAAATTAGACCCAAAAATATTAATTAAAATTGTCCTGCAGCATAAGTTACACTCCTTCTTTCGATTGGCAGTTTTTTTTCAGTTTACTGAATTTATAGGCATATTAATATGAAAAAAATTAGAAAATCTATTTTATTTTTCATATTTTGGCTGAAATTTCAGTCCCGGTGTCCCTTAAATGATTATTATTTCATTTTATATTTTTAAACAGAACAATATGGAGAAAATATTTTAGTGTTTTCTTGGCTACCTTGCTCTACCTCCCATATCCCCCCTTTTAAATTCTCTTCTTATGCTATTAAAGGGGAGTTGTGTGTTTTAGGATCATCATCATGTAACCTGTTCAAAATTTATTAGCTTGTTCTTTCCGTATAGCTAAAATAGTTGCTGATCAGAAAAGGATTAAATAGGATGTGTTGATATATTTTTTTTGGTGTAATTAACTGTGATCAAATACATTTTTATAACATGATTACGTATGTAGTTTTACTAGGTAAAAGTTCATTCGTTATTTAGAGACAAACTTTTAATAATAATTATACAAGTACGTCTTATTTAAGCATATGTTCTCAATTAATACGATGTTTTTTTAAAAATTTCTTGTGTAATCACGTATGAGAAAATATAATTTCTACATTTTTTATAATCTGATTTCGTATGAATTTTGTTAGGTATTATTTGGAAAAGTTCATTGGGCATTTAGAGACAAACTTTTAATAACAATTATACACTTACACTTTACATTATACATATATTCTCATTTATTAACAAGTCTTCATTGCTTAGTAAGTTATGTTAAGAAAACTGCAAGATTCCAATTATACGTTGGATAGTCGATTGCAACTTTTGAGTTTGTAGTTCGCTTAATGTAATTCGTATGTTATTTAGCAGGAATTAATATGTCTCACCTTCGCCCAACTGTAAAAATATAAACAGAAAGTTCAATATTAGTTTAAATTTAACAAATAAGTGATGCAGCCAACAAACATTCGAAATTATGCGATTAAATAAATACCACGTAAACGTCGTTCCTTTTTTCTGGTGTTGACATTAGTAGAATTTATTAAAAAGCACTCCACACAACCCAACGTTGCCACGTAAAAAAAGAACAATGATACTGAAAAAAAACAGACATTCGCAGAACAATTATGAAGCATCGCTATTGTTGTGTTTCATAATATCGTTTTTAAGTAAATGTCAGGAATGGTATATTTTATATAAGAGACAGTTCATTATAATGGGATTACGTCTCCATTCTCAATAAACTTCAAAACCAGGTTAATTCTAGAACAGTGTCTAAAATATTAAAATTTGTAAACAAAAAGAAATGCATTGTATTGATAATATTTTTGAAGACAACAGATTGATGATTAATTATTATATATAACCAGCCTTGCCCCAATTAGGACGGCTATTTAGGCTGCGCGTAACAATCTATTATAAAATCATTCATTTTATGTAATTAGTGATTTTCTGATTCACAAATTTGCGAGGAGCTGAAACTAACAGCGACAGTCCTGTATCTGAAATAACAATGCTGTCTAAACAAAAATGTCATCACTTCCAATCAAAACACCTGCCGCAAACAATATATGGCGTGAGATTTCTCGCCCCCTCTCACTGTCTGTCTCATGCTGCCAAAATGCCATAGTAAGTAGACTTTGTGCCCTTTTTAACGTTGCACCTCCCATCCACCGCGGTTAATCTGCCACGGAATAGTTATAAAATAATATTGATCACCGTATTTATATTAACCCGCTATAGTATTTAATTCGACAGTAATCTCTTTGTCAACATTTATTAAATCATCAGCGAGAGGGTCACATTTTTTGAAAATTTACCTTTTTCGTCCCCCCTACTTTGAGATTTGAATTTCATCATAACCAGCGGCATCTTAATCGAAATAAACGCAATAACTTTAATAAGTCTGAAAATGGTTAATAGCTATCAATTATACTTCTTACAAGTCAGACAATTGTAATTTTTGTAATAAATTAGGAAAACATTCCGTAAAGAGAGACATTTTGTTCTTGTGTATAGTTCGTGAGCTCTTGGTACCTAATACATCGTAAGGTATTTGGCGCAGCTATCCAAGACGGCACGTCCTTCACCGTTGAAAAGTTCTGCAACTAGGCTCACCGCGTCTGATTGCGATTTAATCTTTTGAAGTTGGGAGTCTTCACGGTCCAAAGTCGGTCTGAGAAGGGACGTTGAAATCTGTGGAGTGGCATCAACTGCTGAGGTATTGTACTATGAACAGTGAATACACTGTAGAACAGTAATTTACCATAAATCTTTTAATAATATTCTGTTAAGAGTATAATTGCATTTTTTAATTAAACTTACCTTTAGTAAAAAAAACAAAGATACTTCTACAAATAAGACCATTCAGTTTGAAAAGTGAATACAGTTGACTATTTCTGGAAATCATGAAGAGTAAGACGATAGTATGTTTTACTTAAATTCTTTGAAATATACATGAAATAAGAATACATTGGTTAGAACCTTACGAACTCATAATAAAAAGTCCCAACGACAATTTGTGCAGTTTTTGATAATCTAATTTAAAATATGTTCCAGATTTTAATTTTACATAACTGTAAAAATATGTTTATTTTTTATTCCGCTTGAAAGTATTTTCTTTAAATTTTAAAAATTATTAATTGTAAAATAATGGCCGGGTGCCCGACGTTGCCCACGTATATATTTTTCTAACAGCGCATTGAATTATCTTGGTCAATGTGTTATCATAACGATATTCACAATAATATAATTGCCAACACATGATTGAACCGGCATACAGTGAGTCACATTTTGAACCTTTACATTTTGACGCAGCCTACGCTACCGAAGTTGACGGAATATTAATTTCATCATAACTGGTCTGGTGATGACAAATGAAAAATATTTATCTAATTCAGAGTAAATCTGTGGTTATTCGAATAGTTTTTCAGTGTTGCTTCCCGTTACTCGACTGTTCCTTAATTTCCTATTTTTCGTGCGTGAGTTTTCTGGTCGATCTGTGTCTGTTCGTTTGGGTGGTAGAATTGATTGTACAGCGAAAGTAATGCTTTAACTCAAATGTCGCTGTTGGTACTGGGTTTAATTTAAGTGTGTCTGGCGTGCATCCCTTACAACGAAAAAATATATACATAGACAAATGTGTATATAAATGTATATACTTTGAAGTTGTTTATATCTTTGTCCATCTAGCAGAAGATAACTGAACTCACTCTAAATCTTTGGGCGGTGACTGTGGGCTGATATCTGTGGAAGAGTTTTCACAGGTCTGAAAGTGGGGAAGAAGAGGGCCATATTTCATTACAATTTGATGAATGGTATCAAAGTGTATACTATACAAACATAAAATCAATTTTTTTTCACATTGAAGTTCCAAATATGGAACGTTTGTTGAAGGAAAGAGGTGTTTTCAGTTATTGTTTTTTTGATTTTAATATTATATATTTTTTTCATAAATTTGTATTTTAGAACTCTCCTAATTTTTGTGACTCATGAGTTAATTTAGGAAGAAAGAATTACCTGATGAAGGTACAAAAAGTGTACTGCACTGTTGCTGCTTTTTTGAAATAAATAAATATCCGTTGTTGGTCAAAATAATTTTTATAATTTTCCTTCAATTGACTAATGAAATTTATGTGATCATGTATTTCCGGATATTTATGATCATAAATATCGACTAATTATGTATTTTGAGACGATCACTTATTCCGAAATGTTTAATAAAAAGGTTGATAGCATTAATGATAGATCATCATTTGGATTTTACAACTTACAGTAGTATCATTAGTTTTTTCACAAAACCTTATTTCCATTAATGTGTGGAAGTTATTTTCTATCTTAGGATGAGTTTTACAGTTTCTACGAGACAGAAAAATTTCCTATTAATAATATGAAAAATTGAAGAGTAATTTTTTTTTGAAAATTATACTTAAATGGAACCTGAATAAATGAACGCATGCATCAGCACGTTGTCCGCGTAAAATTGTCGCCAATCAATTCAAACGTGGAGAATGCCAAAAACATTATCGCACTGGAAATGTACCACTGCGATATCACACGCTCTCAACCTATTTCGTATAAAAACCCATCCATGTTATTTTCCTTTGTTATTACCATTGTGCATTTATTCTGCGAATCTATTAATGTGACTATAAAAGAAGGACACAATAAACTGTTTCGTGTTTTGGATTACGTGCTTTTTGGATTATGTCTGCATAGATTCATAGGTATAAAAGTAATTTGGCAATAATTTATTTATTAATTGTATTGAATCAAATAGATTCTTTTGAGCGAAATGTAACTTAATTTACATCATCAGTCTTCAAGATTTAGTACAGTTCGGTGAAATTAGAAAAAAATGTTTAAATTTTTTGACAAAATATTAGCCACAGTAGATAGATAGATATGTAGATTTATTAGTTCCGTTAATCCTCAGATGAGGAAATAGGACATGTCAAATTGATATAAAAACATGAGATAGGTATACATAAATATAGTAAATACTAACAGTCATAAACATTAATGATATACAATAATTAACTTAACTATAAAATATTTCATGAAACAAGAAAATTTAGAATCTATACAATAATTAAATAAGAGTTATTAATTTCACTTGTAACACTGCACATCACTTCTTCTCCTGAAGAACACATGTAGTTGAGAGCAGTGACTGGACATCTCGTGCGGTCCACATGAAATAAACAATTTTGAAGTATTAGAGGCATAAATGTACAATTCGGTTTTATATTGCAGTCCATAGAACCAGTAATTTCTAGGAAACTAAAGAGCTTTAGGTTAAGGCCGATTTATAAATTCATTGACAGAGTAATACGCGCCTTTAATTAGAAAAAAATTTCATTTCCTCATAAATACATTGTAATTGTTAATGCTTTTAATGCTAATAGGAAGGGAATTGAATAACTTTATTCCCGAATAATGAATGCTTTTTTCAACAAGTGAGAGATGATGTTTATCCGTACGTAGAGCTGCTCGATTTCTGGTCTCATAATTATGGAAATCTCCGTTCCTATCAAATAGATTTAAATTACGTTTTACATATTTGGGAGTCTCAAAGATATAAGTACAAGGAAATGTTAAAATTTCAAGAGCTTTAAAGAGTGGTCTACAGCTTTCTCTATAACTTTTGCCACATAGTATACGGATCGCACGTTTCTGTAATTTGAAAATTTCCGTAGACCGAGAAGCAAGTCCCCATAGCACATATTAGAGTGGAAATAAGCATAATATACAGATTTTCCCGTTAACTACTTGTTGCATTAATAATCTAAGGGAGTAACAGACTGAACTGAGTTTACTAGAGAGTGTCTGAATATGTTCATTCCACCGTAACTTTCCGTCAACTTGAATACCTAGAAAAGGTGCGTAGTCATTAGTTTGATTTACCAATATAGGAACGTTCTTACCGGATGAAAATTGAACGAGTTTAGTTTTAGATAAGTTCAGACCAAATTTGTTTGCACTGAACCAGTAACTTTTAAATGTATGCCATTTATGACACGAAAGCGCCGTGGCAGTAAATATTGGTATAAAATGTAATTTATAATTTTTAATAACATTAAGTCAAATTAGTTATACTTAAAAAATAATTAATCCAAGAATATCGGACAGTTTCTTAGTAGAGAAATACAAACGTAAAACTACACCTTATACGCAACCATTTTAATTTCCGTAATTATTATTTTCAACAATTTTTCCCTCGTGGTTTCGATGGCGTAGAAATGTTTGTGTGAAATAATAACTAGTTCCCGATTAATTATTTTTGTTATTTTATCTACTACTAGAATTAAAACGCAACTTCTGTGTTTTAGCGCGGAGTCAGTGCCTTTTTTTTCGTGGATATAAATGAAGTTCTGTATCTTAGTTGACTTCGATCAGAATGTGTCTTCGGCTGCACTGTCCATCACTGAGTTAAGTAGGGCGGATGTCTGAGCTAATGCCCTGAAATTCTCTTCTTGTTAGTTCGCTTTAGGAAATCTTAGTTTCCTATCCTTTTAAATACTTTCTCGTGTCTTATTATTTTAGGAGTCCTTAGTATTAGATTTTAAATATATTTCAATTTACTCCTTCCGCGATTCACATCTGTATAAACTTGTACGTCACTTATAGTTTCAGCAGCTTTTCCCTCAATCTAGTTTTAATAATCAAATTTCATTAACCTTTAAGTAGTCGCGTGGGGCCTGTGACGCCCCAAAGCAATATATTTCTTTTAACGGACTGCATATTACAATAAAAACGAATTAATACAGCGAAAAAGTACATTTTATTGAAGATATCAGTATTGATTTTAGTTTTCATTTTAAATAAAACATGTTTCTCTTTAAGCATGGGGAACAAAGTTGTTTGGAATGTCGATCTCTTGCTCGTCGACACAGGAAGCAGCGTTTTATTATTCTAATTTTTGGCGTGCCTAACGTCGTTTGAATCAAGTAAGTAATCCTTAAGTTCGGCTTTTATTTGTCTTGGAACAAAATTGCTGCTCATTCGTTCGCGAAGGAGAGGTTTATCAAATTCTGTTGCAAGTTGTTTTAGAAAATTTATCCGTTCTCGTGGCATGCCAGTTTTTTTTACAAATAACAAAGACATTATTTGTACAGACAAATGTTAAAAATAGTTCTAGTGGCCACCGCCTTGTATCTACTCCACCTTTCGCAAAGTTATAAAGTGTCAATATTTCACGTTTCATTCACTTTTTGTTAATGAAATTAACGTGGTGCATTGTTCATAATATTAACACTGCTCTGTTTTATTTCGGTACATACGATAACGAAGGGATCGATTGTGTGAAACCAAAAATGCTTGTCTGCGAACGCAAAATTTTTGCTGGTATCTCACTTTTGTTTTTACGTAGAGTTCCTACAAGCGTTAGACACAATCATGGTCACTTTCACTTTCATGATCTGTCCATCCCTCAGCTGCTGAATCCATATCACCATTAATAATTTCACTATCATCTACATTTACAAGTCGTTCAAGTTCAGCAAAGGAGAGAAGCATTTTGCTAACACAACCTGCCATAGCGGTGCTCAATAATAAACTAAAATATTCTGAACGAAGAAAAGGGAACCCTGCAGTTCAAAAAAGTGGGTAATATGTGTAAGGCGTAGGAAAATTAAATTTTTTATTTTACCAAAAAAAGTAAAACAAGTTTCTTAAATCAGAATTTTTTAAAAAACATCTTGACGGATGAATTGATATAAGGAGAGAGGAATATAAACATTATATTATAAATTCTTCAAATGTTGAATAGGGCCTGCCAGGCCCCACGCGACTACTTAAGGGCTAATATAAACTCTTTCTTATTATTATCGTTCCTGGTATCTTATTTTTTCGTTTGTTCTTTACCATCTGAGGTGTGTAATAAACACAGTATATATTGCCTGATAGGATATTGACATATCTACTTAAAATAAAGAGCTGAATTAAAAAATTGTAAAAGTCGGTAGCCATATAATCAAATACTGGTGAATAAATATTAGAATGTAATAAAATTAAATCACAAATTAAGTAATAATTGAAATAATACTCTTAAAATAATTTAGAACATACTATCTACGTTTTCTCTTATTATACAATGTAACATTCCGAAAATATTCTCTACGTTATTTAAATTGTAACTCATATCCAAACTTCGTTTTTCTACCTCTCCATTGTTCCGGGAAACAAACCTGGTAATGCAGCCTTGGGTCGCTATTAATTTAAAGTGATTCACAAAAGGTTATGCCGCAGGCGAGTTTGCTCATGAACAATGAAATGTATATATATTGTTAGAGGTTGCAATAAATATTCCGGGCTACAATTCACAGCCACAGAAAACACGATCGCAGCTAACTGAAAATGCGGTGCTGGCCATCTATATAGCCGATAAATGGCGGCTTTGCCAGACTATAACTCACGGAAAACATGTTTTTGGACGTCATTGGGTTCACTAAAATGCCACCCTTGACTGTCATTACGAAATACTAATATGCGTCCCACAAACAGATTAATGTATTACAATTACTACATTAATTAAATTCATATAATTCGGGCAGAAATAATGTGGCTATTGTGTGACATTTTACTACCTAATGCAGTGATTAAAACTGCTGATATAGTATTTAGGACAAGAATAATCAAGTAACCATATTGGTGTACACATGTATTAATAAATAATTGAGCTGCGTGCTTTGTGCGATTAGCAATAATATTAGTAATTGCTCATATTTATGATAATTACGAGGACTGTTTTTAAAGTAAGTACAGTTTTAATATTTTGCCCCTGTAGAGCAGAAAGTTTCGATTTGTACAAGTTCGATCACATTCTTGAATCGTTAGGTGGCCAGTCGTAGATGTAATGCATCTCCACTTTATGTTTTCATTTTCTTTGAGCGTTTTGACATTTTCAAAACAATTCAATAACGGGCGACTGTGAAGTCAGATCAGTGATTCGTTTCTTGAATGCAAGAAATGTTCGTTGGATATTGTGTGAGGTGTATTTTGAAACAATAATAAGTGATGGAATCTTGCGGTAGTTGATTAAACAGTTAAATCAAGCAGACTATCCATAAGTAAAAACAATACTTTATTTTCTGGGACAGACAAGGTGTTTTGTTAGTTTAATTCTTGTCCATGTATGCAATAATCCACAGAAGCGTTTATTGAAAGACACTATGAAGACTCCGTCGTGCAATACAGATTAAAAAGCGCGGGAAGCCTTCGCATGAAAACATTTTGATTCATATAAACTCTAGTCCATACGTCTGTAATTCACGGATGGAATCATTTCAACGACGATGGTGATGTGAAGCAGGAAGTTCGGATATGGCTTTCTTCACAGGCTGCCTCTTTCTTTGAGAAAGGCGTACAAAATCTAGTTTCTCGTATCGAGTTCTTATGAATACGCGAAGAAGAAGAAGGATAGAGGTGTAAAGTAATAATATAGTAAAGTATTTGGAAACAATATTGCGTTTTTAGTTTGAGACATATACTGGTACAGTTTGGAGTTTTATCTAGTCATGTGTCAACAACTGTGCGCAGTGGACATCTCTAACCGTATTGTAGTGGGGGTAGACAGGAGCTCACTGAAACTCCTTTTTTTTTTGTAAGCGCAAGTCGGTAGGATAAAAGCAATTCTGAAAATATTGGCACTACGAATTATATTACTGTCAGTTCAAGATACATTGTACGTTATGAAACTCATCCATAAAATGTAATTGAGAATAAGTATAGAGTGTATTAAAAATACGTTACCGAAACCTTGATATCCAGTTCGTATGAGTACAATTAACTTTTTAACAATGATAGTAGCATTTCGCCAGTCTGCGTGAAGGGGAAGTTCCTCCTCAAACAACAATACTCTCCTTCTCCTTTCCCTCTTGTGCATCTAAACATGCCATGTAGAAACTCACGAACTGTACTTACTTTAAAAAAATTTTGCTTTTGAACAGTAAGCAATTTGTAAATTAGTGTGTTATTACTATTTTTCTCGCAATGGAAATTTACATAATTTTAATTGATTTTTGTAAAAATAAATTGTGTGAAAAGAAGTGTTATCTGTAAAACTTTTTATACTTTCAACATAACTTTTAATATTATTATTATTTACACAAACCTACAGGCCTGATGCTAGTTACATACATTTAACCTCGAGCAAGAAAAACAAGAGAAGAAAAGAAAAAAATACAATTAATAATACTTGAATTAGTCTTTTATTAAAATTTTTAACGTTCTGGGGAAAAGCATCCAGCAATCTTGCTGGTAAACTTTTCAAGTCCCTGATGGTCGTGTTTACGAAAGAGAACTGCCATTATCTGTCCTCTGATCTCTTTCTTTAATTTCATACATGTAATATTTCCGTAATATAATGTTTGGAGCCTATTTGTAACTTCACTCCAAGCCGGCTCGTTTTTGTACGCTTTAAATAACCGCCTCAATATTGCTCTTTTTCTCCTGTCTCAAACCTTCTCTATGCAAGAATTCGCTGTACCCCGAGTATGAACGAATTTGGATACTTCTTCTGAACTTTTTCCAGTGAGTTGACATGTTCAGATCTATATGGGTCCCAACACGCCGCTCCATACTCCAGAATAGGGCGGACTAATGATTTGTAAGCCTTTACCTTAGCCTCCCTTGTACCTTTCTTTAGCACTCTACTTACGAATAACAAAGATCTCCATCCTCTCTTTGTCACTCTATTAATTTGTTCCCACCAGTTTAATTTTTACAAATAGTGACTCCCAGATATTTACAGATTTTATCTTGCAGTATCTCACCTTCTCCTAATCTATATTTTGTTGAAGGCAGGTTTATAGTTTTGTAAATGTAATCGCCTTTATTTTAGAGGGATTAATTTTAGTTTTGTTAAACCCCAACCATCGATATATTAGTCTAGATCCTCTTGTAGAGCAACTACATATTCATCCTGAGTTATATTATTATTCAGTCATTAGGAAAAGGTTTTATACCTGAGCTAATGACTTCTGTCACGTCATTTATTTATGCTAAGAACAGCAATGGCCCAATGAAACTTCCTTCTGGAACCTCAGAAGTTACCTCAACTGATTTTGAGACTATATTATTTACCCTCACTTTAAGCTGACGTTTGCTCAAAAAATTGTGGCATCATTTCAACAATAGAAAATAGACGGGGGAAAAATTATTGGCTTGGTTGATCCAGTGAGAATGGTTTAGAATTCGACCATTCAGCTATGTGTAAACGCACAAGAGATAACGGCGGAATGGAAAGAATCATATCTAACACCTGTATTTAAAAAAGGCGACAGGAGTATATGTGGGAATTACAGGGGAATAGCCGTTACAAATACAATCAGCAGATTATACGGAAAAATAATAAAACAAAGAATAGGAAAGGAATACCAACAAATGTTAGCGGAAGAGAAAGCTGGATTTAGAGCAGGCAGATCGACAATTGATAATATATTCTCGATTACTCAAATTATTGAAAAGAAAACGTCCTTTCAACAAGAATTACATTTACTCTTTGTTGACCTAAAGAAGGCGTATGACAGTGTCCGTTTGAAAAAACTATGGGAAGCTCTTGAAGAAACTAACATTAACATCGAACTAATAAAAACAGTAAAGACCCTGTATAAACAATCAAACACAAAAATTAAGATAGGCAACATGGTCACAGAAGGATTCACAATAACCAAAGATTAAAACAAGGCTGCTGCTGCCTATCCCCCACATTGTTCAAAATCTATCTCGAACACACTAAAGAAATGGAAGAAAAAATGCCCTTAAAAGATAACACCTTATTCACGTTATATTTTGCGGACGACCAAATATTGATAGCCCAAGACTATGACGATATGAACTACATGACCTGAAAATTAAAAGAAGAATATTCAAAATGGGGATTAGAAGTAAATATGAACAAGACTGAATACATGTGTATTGGAGGAGAACAACAGGACCTAGATTTTGAAAATGGACAACAAATAAAACGATGCAATGAATATAAATATTTTGTAATAAAAATATCCCAAAGGGCACACTTGATTCAAGAAAGAAATGCACAGGGCAGGAAAGCGATAGCCATGCTAAATAGCATTTTATGGGACAAAAGTATTACGAAACAGAACAAACAAAGAATATATCATACAATTGTAAAAAATATAATAACTTATGGCGCGGAAGTCTGGCCACTAAAAGAACAAATGGCCAAAAAGTTAACAGCGAGCGAAATGGATTTCTGGAGGAGGGCGTAGGCAGATCAAAAATGGACAGGATACCAAACACAAAATTAGAGAAATTATGGATGTAAAACGTAAAATAATTGATTACATAATAGACAAAACTGATCTGGTTTGGACACGTACAAAGGATTCCAGAAACAAGACTACCGAAACAAATTTTACAATGGAATCCGAAAGGAAGAAGGAAACAAGGCAGACCCAGAAAGAGCGTGATTTTGGCATAAATGAAGAAATACGAGAAAGAGGAATAGAAGAAAATTTATGGAAAGACAGAGAGGAGCGGCGTTTGGGAATCGGAAAACGCAAGACGTTATAAAACGATGTATATATATGTTTCATTCTTATACCACGTCTCGTGTTTTTAAAGGTAATTTAAAGTTTTATGTTTTCTGTGTATGACATCCCGATCGCAGACCCCGTGAAAGTTGCGTGTTTTCTACTATATTGCTTTATGAAACTACTGACTATTTGAGAAATAAAATATTGTATTAGTTTTAGGTGATATTACTGTCATTTATAAAAGTTGAATTATGTTCCTTTAAGGATATCACATTAATTGAATAGTATTTAAAGTATTTGACTAAACAACGTATGATGGTATTATTAATAAATCTTGAACCCTTTACAAATTGCCGGTGAATAATTTAATGAGAAATTAAATTCTATTGAGACGTCTTCATATCCGTATGTTACAGAGTGTGACACACGGATAACACATGGTTTATAGAGAATTCATTGGCGTTTTACAAGTAGTACTCGATTTGACTCTATACTTCATTATTATTCTCGTTACGTTATGGAAGGACTTCCAAGCATTTGCAGATGCATTACTTAAGTGCTCACCCCGTCTTGAATTTGTGATTAGGAGAATTCCTACATATTTACAGCAATTTGCGTGAGGTATTTTCTCCTCATTTAACTTTTAATCAAATCGCATTTTACTGTTTAATTTACTAATAGGTTTTTATTGCTATTTAACTTAATTT
>CM067377.1:53690269-53692769 GCA_034510155.1 Eucriotettix oculatus | reverse complement strand
AGCTAGGTCGCTAAAAAATCTGAAAACGGAGATTCTTGTCGGGCTACAAGAAACTGAGGAACATCTCGACGCGGCCCAATCTCACAGAGAAGAATGGACGAAGGCCAGAAACAGCAGACAAGTCAAAGGTGGAGAAAGGAACGCCACGAAGGAGCTAAGGGAAGAGAAAAGCGGAAAACCTAAGCTGTCTAGCACACAAGATGGATGGAAAGAAGGAGTTGCTCCAACAAAAGGGAAAGACGAATGGACCACTATCGTATCCAAGAAAAACAAGCAGAAGGAAGACCCAAAGAAACCTCCCACAATACAAAAGAAGAAGAATAGATCCACTGCATTGATCATACAGCCATCGGAAGGGAAAACCTTCGCAGATGTCTTGAAAAACGTACGTCAAAACGTAAACCCCGAAGAGAGCGGAGTGAATATCCACTCTATTCGACAAACTCAAAAAGGAGCACTAATACTGGAACTAAAGAAGAACACAACACAGGAGAAGAGGGACGCCTTCAATCAAAAACTCCAGGAGACCCTCGGAGCGGAAACCAACATAAAACTCGTGTCTCCTAAAACAACAATAGAAATTCGTGATTTGGACAGTCTGAGTACCGATGAAGAAGTAGCAGACTCCATCAGGAGGGATCTTCAGATGGCATCTGAACATATGAAGATAAATATGACCCAACCCAATACGAGAGGACAGAAACTTGCATTTATAGAAATGGAGCATGACAGCGCCACCAAACTGCTAGCAAAAGGAAACATCAAAATTGGCTGGATAAGCTGTCGAATGCGCGAAATAATCACAGTGAGACGATGCTACAAGTGCCTTGACTATGGTCATGTAGCAAACAAGTGCCAAAACGAGGACAGAAGCAAGCTTTGCTTCAAATGTGGTAAGGAAGGCCACAAAGCAGCAGACTGCTCAGAGGACGCACATTGCTCACTCTGTGCAAAACGAGGAATATCAGAGGACAAACTACGGCACGCCCCTGGATCCAAGAACTGTGTGGCATATCAGGAAGCCAAGGCGGAAGGCCAACAAAGAAGACAAATATGAAGGTCCTACAAGCCAACCTACACAGATCCCCGCTGGCTCACGATCTACTGCAACAATATAGGCTGGAGGATGGGACTGACATATTAATTATAAGTGAGCAAAATTGCAGTAAAGTGGGAGAAGGGTGGTTTATCGACACCACAAAAACCGCAGCAATATGGATACCAGACCGAAGCAAACACACAGCCGAGGAACAAGGAGCCGACGAAGGCTTTGTCTGGATAAAAATAGCCGGGACCACATTTGTAAGCTGCTATTTTACACCCAGCGACCCGATTGGATCCTATGAAAGAAAGCTGATTAATCTGGAAGAATCATTTCGAGGGAAGAACCGCTTAGTCATCGCCGGTGATTTTAACGCAAAAGCTGTGGAATGGGGTGAAAAAGTGACTTGTGGTAGAGGATGGCGCCTACTGGACACCGCAGCAAGGCTTGGACTAGCCATAGCCAACACAGGTTCTACGACGACATACCGAGAACCAAATATAGGATCCTCAATTGTAGATATTACTTTTGTATCCGAAGAAATGATGCCAAGGATACAAAGATGGCAGGTGATCGAAGGCTACACTGCAAGCGACCACCAGTACATCACCTTTAAAATACACCAACAACAATCAAACCATGACAAAGAAAGACGGTCAACAAAGAAATGGAACATAAAAGGCATTAACTTAGACGCATTCCGCCAAACACTCACAGAAGGTGCAGAAGAGGTGGAAAGGATATGCAGAGCTCAACAGGGAAAGGAAGCAGCGGAAATAAGAGTCGACCACACTATGAGGTTGATAGTGAGGGCGTGCGATGCATCAATGACTCGGATAATGCCCAGAAGACGCCGGAAAGCTGCATATTGGTGGACCCCTGAAATTGCAGAACTAAGAAGGACCTGCCTAAAGCTCAGACGAAGGGCACAACGGACACGAAACAGAGAGGAAGGCGCTACTATCTCTACTGAATACAGAGAAGCAAGGAAAGAGCTAAAAAATGCAATTAGAAGCAGTAAATTGGACAAATGGAACTCACTGATTGAGGAGGTTAATGAGGATCCCTGGGGCCTTGGCTACAAGATCGTAATGAAAAAGTTAGGAGGATTACCCAGCACATCAATGGACGCCGGAGCGATGGAGAAAATTGTGCAAACTCTTTTTCCGGATCACCCACCAAGAGAGGAGCGAACAGATCCAGTCAGCATTGAAGAAATCCCCTTATTCACGAAACAGGAGCTAGAGATGGCAACGAAGTCCTTGCAGAACAACAAAGCACCGGGGCCAGACGGTATCCCATCCGAAGCCTTGAAAATTGTGGCAGAAAATTGCCCACAATTGATGCTCAATATGTACAACTGCTGCCTAAAATGTGGAGTGTTTAATGAAAGGTGGAAGATTTCTCGCCTAGCTCTGATTAGCAAAGGAAAAGGTGGAATCGGGACATCGGCATTCC
>CM067377.1:53677769-53685269 GCA_034510155.1 Eucriotettix oculatus | reverse complement strand
GCCAACGATAAATTTAGAAGTGAGAGACCTGATGGCAGGAACCACCGAAGACGAAGTAAAAATGGCGATCGAGGAAGAAACCGGAAATGACATGACTGCGGTCAAAGTCTTTATCACGAAACCAAACACACGAGGGCAATCGCTGGCCCTACTGACGATGGAGGAAAAATACGCCGCCAAACTGATAGCAAATGCCAAAATCAAAATAGGGTGGGTAAATTGCAGAGTCAGGCAAAAAATTATACCACAGAGATGCTACAAGTGCCTAGACTACGGACATATCGCAAAAGACTGCAAAGGTCCAGACCGAAGCAAACTCTGTTACAGATGCGGCGAAGAAGGGCACAAGGCCACGGAATGTAAGTCGCCAGAAAAGTGTTTTTATATGCACTGCGAGAAACATAGAAGAGGAAAAGAGGAACCACTCCGCTACTTCTGGAAAATGCGCGACGCTACAGGCAGAACTGAGACGGACAGATAAGCATCACAAATGATTTGCATTCTACAAGGAAACATGAACGGCAGCAGAACAGCAAACGACCTACTGGTTCAGCTGAAAAGCGAACTGAAGGCTGACATTTTATTTTTGTGTGAGCAATATATGGACAGAGAGGAAGCCGGATGGTTCACAAGCAAGAAGAACACTCCAAATACCAGAGGAGCGGCGATCTGGATACCAGATCTCGGCAAATTCCCCATAGACGACCATGGCGCAGAAGAAGGCTTCATATGGGTCAAAAGCTGTGAAATCACATACGTAAGCTGCTACTTCAGCCCAAACGACACCATCAGAGACTTTGAGACGAAACTCGAGAACCTGGAAGATAAGATCCGAGGTATGAACGGAGAATTCGTGGTTGCCGGGGATTTTAATGCAAGAGCAAGGGAATGGGGTATGCCAGATCCAAATCCACGAGGAACTAGAATCGTTGAGATGGCCGCGAGACTGGGGTTAATCGTCCTAAATACCGGGAACACCCCGACGTACTCTCGAATAGGAGTCGGACACAGTATCCCCGACGTCTCATTTGCCACAGAAGAAACGGCATCGAAAATAAATAACTGGAGAGTCCTTGACGAATATACTGGAAGCGACCATGACTACATAGCCTTCGATATAAGAGAAGAGAGGAAAGCAGCAGGGGCATACTCACAGAAACAAAAGCAATGGAACGCTGCGAGCATGGACTCTAAAAAATTTCAGAAAATAATGCGGAACGGCTCGCACTTCGTAAACGAAGACTGCCAGGCACCGCAGAACCGAGAAGCCGCTGAAAAAAGAGTGAAGGAAACTATGAATCTCATCGAACAGGCGTGCAGAGAATCCATGAAAGAGAAGAGACCTCCAAATAACAGAAGACCGGCGTACTGGTGGACACCGGAGATAGCCAACCTGAGGAAAGATTGCCTTAGGCTTAGGAGGAGGGCACAAAGAGGAAGGGGAAGAGAAGAGGCAGAACTCCTCAGGGAAGAACACAAAACAGCTAGAAAAGCTCTCTGCACAGCCATACGTCAAAGCAAGACCGATAAGTGGAACGCGATTATTGACGAAGTGGACGCGGATCCATGGGGCATGGGCTACAGGATCGTTTTGAAAAAATTTAAATGCCTCCCGAAAACAACAATGGCCGCGGAGAAAGTGGAAGAAATAGTGGACACACTATTTCCTAGACATCCGGACAGAACGGACGAAAACGAGCCGGAGACCCTAGGTGTAATACCGATGTTCACCTTGGAGGAGTTGAAGAAGGCCACAGGATCCTTAAAAAACAGGAAATCCCCTGGACCGGACGGCATACCACCAGAAGCGCTGAAGGCGGCGGTGGAAGCGTGCCCGGAACTCATGCTGAAAATGTACAACGAAAGCATGCAGCACGGCGTTTTCTATTCGCGCTGGAAGGTTGCCCGCTTGGTTCTGATAAACAAGCCAAAAGTGAAAGGAAACGACCCTTCCTCCTACAGACCGCTCTGCATGCTGGATACAGCAGGGAAAGTCTTGGAAAAACTGATCCAGCAGCGCATTCTGGTGGCTATAAAAGAAGCAGGCGACCTCTCCAAAAGGCAACACGGCTTTAGGAAAGGGCACTCTACCATCCACGCTATAAGCGACGTGGTAGAAATCGCGAAGAGAGCGCAAATGGGTAACCACCACTCGTGGAAAATAGCTCTACTAGTGACACTAGACGTGAAGAACGCCTTCAATTCAGCTAGGTGGAGCGATATGCTAGAAGCTCTCCAAAACACGTTCAGACTACCCGATTATATGATGAGGATGATGAGAAACTATTTAAAGGATCGTACGCTGCTTTACGACACAGACGAGGGACCACGAAAACGACGACTTACAGGGGGAGCAGCTCAAGGCTCAGTACTCGGCCCGACTTTGTGGAACGTGGCGTACGACAGCCTGCTGAGAACGGAGATGCCAGATGATGCCGAGCTGATAGGTTACGCCGACGACGTGGCGGCGGTAATAATGGCGAGGGATCTGGAAGAGCTGCAGTGGAAGCTCAACCAGGTCATGAGGCGAGTAACGAAATGGATGCACGATCACTCCCTTAGCCTCGCAGAATCCAAAACGGAGATAGTCATACTGACAACAAAAAACATAAACAAAATAGAATCTTTCAAGATAAATCGGTTAACAATAACCTCAAAAGAATACACAAAATACCTGGGCGTAGTAATAGATAACAAAATGTCCTTTTGGCAACATATCCGGACGGCCAGCAACAAGGCCGCCGAAACAACATCCGCACTCAGCAGGCTGCTGACAAATACGAAAGGACCTAGGCCCAGCAAGAGACGCCTCCTCATGTCGACGGTGCACTCTATTCTCCTGTATGGCGCAGAAATCTGGGCGCATGCTCTAAAGACTGAAAAATACCGAAAAAGAATGGCGGCAGTCCAGCGGAGAGGCGCACTACGGATTATAAGCGCATACCGCACCGTTTCCGAGGCCGCTGCGCTTGTCATTGCTGCAGTCGCACCAATTGACCTTCTTGCACTAGAACGGCAGGAAGCGTGGAGAAACCAGCCCGAACTCGGACGGGAAGAAGCCAAACGAGTGGCGACACAAAATAGAGAAGCTAGCTGGCAACGTAGATGGGAGGAAAATGCCGGCACGGCAAGATGGACTCGCAGGCTGATTCCAGCTATAACGCCATGGATAAAAAGGACACATGGAGACGTCGATTTCTTCCTTACCCAGTTCCTGACCGGGCATGGGTATTTCAGGAGCTACCTCTACAAGATGGCTAAAATAGATAGCCATACCTGCCTCTACTGCGATGGAAAGGACGACGTCCACCACACTTTCTTCGAGTGCTCGAGGTGGATTGAAGAGCGGGGTAATTTGGAAGTAGAAATCGGAAAAATTACACCTGACAATGTAGTCTCTAAGATGCTAACAAACAAGCAGGCGTGGGACAAAATCAAGACCTTCGTACAGACTATCCTCCGCCAAAAGAAGCATGAAATGGACGCAGTTGAAAACAACACTGCATAAATTCTGAAAATACATGGAAAAGAAAGAGGAGTCCTAGGACAAACATGAGCGACACCACCCCGACGTAATGCTAACGCGGTTCCGGGGTGGATGTACGTCGCGCAGAAAGGGTTTTAAGGTTTTAGTGGGTGAAAGCCCCACACTACTGACCGGTGCGGACCCCGGTCAGTGTGCGTTAAGTACATTTCCTGATTATCCCTCGCTAAAAAAAAAATTATTATTATTATTATTATTTTTATTTTTATTATTATTATTATTATTATTATTATTATTATTATTATTATTATTATTATTATTATTATTATTATTATTATTATTATTTTTATTATTATTATTATTATTATAATTATTATTATTATTATTATTATTTATTATTACTTTTATTATTATTATTTTTATTTTTATTATTTTTATTTTTATTATTTTTATTATTATTATTATTATTTTAATAATTATTATTTTTATTATTATTTTTATTATTATTAATTTTATTATTATTTTTTATTATTATTGTTATTTTTATTATTATTATTTTTATTCTTATTTTTTTTTATTCTTATTTTTATTATTCTTATTTTTATTATTATTATTTTTATTTTTATATATTTTTTATTTTTATTATTTTTATTATTTTAATTATTATTTTTATTATTATTATTTTTTATTATTATTTTCATTATTATTTTTATTATTATTTTTATTATTATTTTTATTATTATTATTTTTATTATTATTATTATTATTTTCATTTTAATTTTTAATTAAAATAATAATAAAAATAATAATAATAATAGTAATATTATTAATAATAATAATAATTTTATTATTATTATTATTATTATTTTAATTTTTATTTTTATTATTATTATTATTATTTTTATAATTATTATTTTTATTATTATTATTATTTTTATACTTATTTTTATTATTATTATTTTTATTATTTATTATTGAAAGTATACCCGTGGCCGCTGAAGCGAGCAGACGTGCTGGGCTGCGCTCTTCGACTTCGGGCCGTGAAGACATCGCGGAGCAACACTTCATTGCAGGCAACTGTATTTCCTAAGTTCATATCACTTACTAAGTCCACAAAGCAGTATAATTTAAATTACTATGTACCGGTAAAACTCTCGAAGACACGCCTAAATCGACTTTAAATGCTGCAAACCGATTACGTGCATACTGCGTGTGCACCACGAGCACTTAATATATGTATCTCTTTCTCGTATCTGGTTTAAACGCAGGCGTATATAAACACTTTCGTCGTTTAAATTAGGGAAACACTACAGAGCACTCCCTAAAATTCTGAAATATAGATGCTAGGGTGTTTTATGTTGCTAATAGTTTTCAGCTTATACGTGTCACCCTCTCAAGATAAGCCACTTCCTCGGCACTCGATCGCCACGCGTATTCACGTACCCAGGAAAACCACTCGATGCACTAGCTGCAGGATAAATTCTATATATTAGTTGCATGCACAGCTACGTTCCCGGCTCCCTGTACACGGGCCCAGGACGAGACTGGTGAACACGTGGCAATGAGTTCGCACACAATGGAAGGGTCGGAGCGGCCGGCAGGCTATCCGCGCGAAGTACCTGCCCCGACCACACACGAAGAGGAAAATGACTACCTAAAAACTCGAGACGACGTAAAAAATGCAAAAATAACCGAACAAAAAACACTCGATGAGGCTTATCAAGCTATGAAAAAAGTAATAGACGGCTTCCCAAAAAATACGAGGATAGAAACTAAAAGGGAAGCGAAAAGGGTACTAGAACTCCTGGACATCGTTATGTCTTATAGGGCAATCTGGTGTGAGAAAGAGTTAAACCTGGAAGAAAACGAAGAAACGATAAACGGAGAGGCAGTAAACGAAACAAACAAATCAACGAAAAACAGCTCCACCGAAAGTGAACCAGAGGAACCGATTCGGAAAGGCGCAAATGATGGTTTCATAATAGTTCCAAGCAAGAAAAATAAAAAGAAGAAAGGAAACATCGAAACGCTGAAGCCCTCCGAGACTCTTGGGCGAAAAACACAGACGAAACCATGGAAACCCAGACATGACGCCGTGATCATCAAACCAGCACAAGGAAAGTCCTACGCCGACGTTCTACAGAACATCCGCGCTAAGGTAAATCCACAAGATAGCGGAACGAGCATAAAAAACGTACGCCAGACAAGAAATGGCGCGATACTACTGGAGCTTGAAAAAGCAACAGTTTTAACAAATAAGGATCTTTTCACGCTTGCAATAAAAGACGCTATCGGCGTAGACGGCGAGGTCAAAAATATGACGCCAACGATAAATTTAGAAGTGAGAGACCTGATGGCAGGAACCACCGAAGACGAAGTAAAAATGGCGATCGAGGAAGAAACCGGAAATGACATGACTGCGGTCAAAGTCTTTATCACGAAACCAAACACACGAGGGCAATCGCTGGCCCTACTGACGATGGAGGAAAAATACGCCGCCAAACTGATAGCAAATGCCAAAATCAAAATAGGGTGGGTAAATTGCAGAGTCAGGCAAAAAATTATACCACAGAGATGCTACAAGTGCCTAGACTACGGACATATCGCAAAAGACTGCAAAGGTCCAGACCGAAGCAAACTCTGTTACAGATGCGGCGAAGAAGGGCACAAGGCCACGGAATGTAAGTCGCCAGAAAAGTGTTTTTTATGCACTGCGAGAAACATAGAAGAGGAAAAGAGGAACCACTCCGCTACTTCTGGAAAATGCGCGACGCTACAGGCAGAACTGAGACGGACAGATAAGCATCACAAATGATTTGCATTCTACAAGGAAACATGAACGGCAGCAGAACAGCAAACGACCTACTGGTTCAGCTGAAAAGCGAACTGAAGGCTGACATTTTATTTTTGTGTGAGCAATATATGGACAGAGAGGAAGCCGGATGGTTCACAAGCAAGAAGAACACTCCAAATACCAGAGGAGCGGCGATCTGGATACCAGATCTCGGCAAATTCCCCATAGACGACCATGGCGCAGAAGAAGGCTTCATATGGGTCAAAAGCTGTGAAATCACATACGTAAGCTGCTACTTCAGCCCAAACGACACCATCAGAGACTTTGAGACGAAACTCGAGAACCTGGAAGATAAGATCCGAGGTATGAACGGAGAATTCGTGGTTGCCGGGGATTTTAATGCAAGAGCAAGGGAATGGGGTATGCCAGATCCAAATCCACGAGGAACTAGAATCGTTGAGATGGCCGCGAGACTGGGGTTAATCGTCCTAAATACCGGGAACACCCCGACGTACTCTCGAATAGGAGTCGGACACAGTATCCCCGACGTCTCATTTGCCACAGAAGAAACGGCATCGAAAATAAATAACTGGAGAGTCCTTGACGAATATACTGGAAGCGACCATGACTACATAGCCTTCGATATAAGAGAAGAGAGGAAAGCAGCAGGGGCATACTCACAGAAACAAAAGCAATGGAACGCTGCGAGCATGGACTCTAAAAAATTTCAGAAAATAATGCGGAACGGCTCGCACTTCGTAAACGAAGACTGCCAGGCACCGCAGAACCGAGAAGCCGCTGAAAAAAGAGTGAAGGAAACTATGAATCTCATCGAACAGGCGTGCAGAGAATCCATGAAAGAGAAGAGACCTCCAAATAACAGAAGACCGGCGTACTGGTGGACACCGGAGATAGCCAACCTGAGGAAAGATTGCCTTAGGCTTAGAAGGAGGGCACAAAGAGGAAGGGGAAGAGAAGAGGCAGAACTCCTCAGGGAAGAACACAAAACAGCTAGAAAAGCTCTCTGCACAGCCATACGTCAAAGCAAGACCGATAAGTGGAACGCGATTATTGACGAAGTGGACGCGGATCCATGGGGCATGGGCTACAGGATTGTTTTGAAAAAATTTAAATGCCTCCCGAAAACAACAATGGCCGCGGAGAAAGTGGAAGAAATAGTGGACACACTATTTCCTAGACATCCGGACAGAACGGACGAAAA
>CM067377.1:53666375-53672669 GCA_034510155.1 Eucriotettix oculatus | reverse complement strand
GTTGAACAGCTGACAGCGTTAGCTTTGTCTCCTGGTTGGCTGGGCTGATCTGCGCTGGCTTCTGATTGGCTGCTGCTGGTGGCTGCACGGGAGCCTCCTCCTTCGGTTCTTCCGTCCTTCGTCCTTGGAGGGCGTCTGCGTAGGAGACGTTCTCGGAGGTATTCTTTCCGGTCTGCACTGGCGTAGGCTGCTTCTTCACCTGGAACAGTTTTTGGTTATTACAACCTCGCCAATTTGCGGAGTGTCCCGGCTTGCCGCGGTTACCGCACTTCAAGTCAGCGCGGTCGTCTGTTTTCGGCATCTCGCATTCCCGTGTCTCGTGGGATCCGGCACAACGTACGTAGATCGCCTTACGGGTGCAGTGCTTAGAAACATGACCGAACCGCTGGAAGTTGAAGCACTGCAGTGACCCACGGCTAGCACGGAGCATCTCCACACTGATTCTTAAACTAAATAGCGTGTCGAGCTGATACAGGGCCACGTTTTGTGGCTTGCTCTGAACCACGAGTAAAAATAGGAGCATCGGCTCCTTGGTCCTGGGGTGGGTCAGCCGATGCACCGACTCCACGTCGAAGGCGAGCTCGTGGAGTTCTTTGATCTCCTCGACCGGTGTCTCGATGGGGAGGCCACGCATGACCATCTTCAGATTTTTCATGGCCGAGAAAGTATGGTATTCCATCTTTCTGACCACTACCAAGTTGAAGACGGACATGTAGTTCTCGGATGTCTTCGCCTTGATCCTACGTCCACCTGAAACAAGCTTTATGTCAGGAACCTGTTTGCATAATTTCCCGATTTCTCGGGAGAAAGTGTGGTACTGCCCCTGTACCTTTACAATAATGGGCTGGATACTTTGCGTTTTTCGTACTGTCGCCACAGTTTCATGCCTTTGGTCCTCGGGAGCGGCATCGGCCAGGGCAGTCAAGCCGTTGCTCAAGGCCACGTCCTCCACCGACACTGGCTTCGGCCTTGCCCCCTACCGGACGACCTGGAACTTGTCCCTGCTGCTCGGGGTCGGGGCTCCGGATGTCGACGGCTGGTCCATTGGCGGGGTCGCCTTCTGCACCGGCTGGGACTCCTCCGTGAGCACGCTTGAGGTGGGCAGCTGGCCGGCCTGCGGAGTCGTCGCCGGCAGATTCCCTGTAGGGCTTGTCGCCCGCTGGGGTTGGGTAAGCCGCGTCTGCGGGGACGCAGTCGCTGGAGTGTTCCTTCCCACCTGCGGGGCGAGCAGAGTCCTCTCTGGTGGTGGCGGTGGTCTGCGGCGACGTTCCGCAGTCGACTTGGCTGCGACACCTCCCGCGGTCTTAACGGCGGCACACAAACGGGTTGCCGGCGCCATGTTCGTCTTCTAAATCCCACAGAAAAAAAGTGATTAGTATACGGAACAATATGGACAATTTGTTTATAAGAAAACTTATTAAATTAAACAGAAGCCTTTAAGAAGGCTGTCAGCCGCTAGGTTTTATAAGAATCAGAAATAAGAAAAGCAAAAGAAAGTTAGTCAAGCAAGACAGAAATGAATTTAGGACCCTACTCCTGTAATTCTTTCTCTCTGTATGAGCCTCAACAAAGGCGCTCAGTTGCAGGAACGCTTAGCCCTAACAAGGACAAGCGATCTCTGCTATTCCTCGGCGATCTGCGACGACGACGACGACGACGACGACGACGACGACGGCGGCGGCGGCGGGAGTAATTTTGACTCTCTTAAGGTCGGCGGGAGTAATTTTGACTCTCTTAAGGTCGGCGGGCGAGTCCGGTGAGGGACTGGGCCGGTCCGCCGGTTACCTCGGGGCGCTGCTCCTCGACCGGCGAGCCGGAACGTCGGCGGCGACCTGCAGGCGGCGAGTCCGGTGAGGGACTGGGCATGTCCGCCGGTTACCTCGGGGCGCTGCTCCTCGACCGGCGAGCCGGAACGTCGGCGGCGACCTGCAGGCGGCGAGTCCGGTGAGGGACTGGGCCGGTCCGCCGGTTACCTCGGGGCGCTGCTCCTCGCCCGGCGAGCCGGAACGTCGGCGGCGACCTGCAGGCGGCGAGTCCGGTGAGGGAGTGGGCCGGTCCGCCGGTTACCTCGGGGCGCTGCTCCTCGACCGGCGAGCCGGAACGTCGGCGGCGACCTGCAGGCGGCGAGTCCGGTGAGTGACTGGGCATGTCCGCCGGTTACCTCGGGGCGCTGCTCCTCGACCGGCGAACCGGAACGTCGGCGGCGACCTGCAGGCGGCGAGTCCGGTGAGGGACTGGGCCGGTCCGCCGGTTACCTCGGGGCGCTGCTCCTCGACCGGCGAGCCGGAACGTCTGCGGCGACCTGCAGGCGGCGAGTCCGGTGAGGGACTGGGCCGGTCCGCCAGTTACCTCTCGGCGCTTCTCCTCGACCGGCGAGCCGGATTGTCGGCGGCGACCTGCAGGCGGCGAGTCCGGTGAGGGACTGGGCCGGTCCGCCGGTTACCTCTCGGCGCTGCTCCTCGACCGGCGAGCCGGAACGTCGGCGGCGACCTGCAGGCGGCGAGTCCGGTGAGGGTTTGGGCCGGTCCGCCGGTTAACTAAAAAAAAAGATATATAACTTTAATACTAAAAAAAATTATTAAATAATATAAAATAAAAATCAGTTTTAATAGTTTAAATAAAACATTGATCTTGTAAATCAAAATTGAAAAAATTCTTAAAACTTAAGGAAAAGGAAACATTCCATCTCTAAAACCCAAATTTAATATTTTAAATAAACTATTCCCTGATTGAAAATCATTATATTAATATCTACAACTCTAAATATTACCTCATATTTACGAAAATATGTATGGAACATATATATAATTATCAGCTGTCACCAGAAAATTTATTTGGTAAATACTCTTTAAAAATTAAATAATAGACAACTTTAACCGGGTTTAATTTTAACCTAGCCGTTTACATACAATAAATATTAGCCATAAATTCTAATATTCTTCATTAAATTCTTAAAGTATTTTATCTGCTGCTTCATATTTCTATTCAAACAACGCCTATCTCCTCCAAAGTTATGTGCCCGATTCTGTTTTGAATTTTTATTATTAAATATAATTATATATATTATATTATATTATATAAAAATTAGTTCTTATGAAATCGACGTTTTTACATATTTTGTTCACAATTTATGGAAAAGAATGGCTAAAGAATTAAGGGAACTGCCACACCTTTATATCATTATTTCCTTTCTTCGGGTATTCCATTGAAAAAAAACGAAAAAAGATAAGAAGCAAACCACTGGAGGATATCTGTTGAAGAAAAACCAAAATAACAAGTTGGGTATTCGAGACAGACTAACGAAGGGTAGCAGAGAAATAAACAAGAGTGATGTTGGAGAGGAAACCAAATAAGCAAGTAAGATTTTATCGCTGTGAAAGCGACTGTGACAATCCAGCTGAAAAGTAGAGAAAGAAAGAAATTACTCAAACGTTTCGAACAGTAAGTCGTCGGTGAGAGGGATCATTTGCACAATACGTGTCCGCACAATCATGAGGAAGTAGACTTGCTAAATTAGGCATACTCCTAGAAAGACAGTTATCCGCGGATATAGCACCCAAATGAAGGCACAAGATTTTTATAATTTAGATGGGCCAAAGCCCCCAAAGCACGCACCGCCCGTACGGGGATATACCACTTTCTACAACCTTTCTCTACGTGCTTTTAGTAATCTAACAGGAACACAAGACATGGGAACTTGTTTGATCCGTACCTGAGGGCGTTATACCCTTTAATACGGTCGTTCACGGAGATAGATTGTGAGAGAAACAGAATGAAGTACGTAGGGCTGAGGGAAAAAAGTGCCGATAACTTGACCAGAAAAGTCTCCTTACCGGGAAAAAAAACCTCGGCGATAGTAAGAGGGGTTGAAGGGCACAAGGAGCTAGTATACTGCTCTTGTGCGACAGCAACTTCAATTTAGCAATTTTTCGTTGCATATTGTTAGTAGTTCGGCTTGGTTATCATGCGCGTCGATCCATTTCTTCTCCGTCACGTCCGGATCGCCGAGCATGTCCTGAAGCAATCCGTTAGCAAGCGTGGTCAATAAAGTTCGTTTAGACAATCATTATGTGTTGGGTTCAAGGAGGTGTTTGGGGCGTTTGTATCTAGTGTCGCGGGCGAGATCATAGTTGCCCAGAAGCTTTATGATTGTGTTGTGTTGTGTCGTGGTACGGAGTTTCCATGTTAGGGCCGGATCCAGTGAAACTCCTAGTTATTTAACTGTGTCTCGGAATTGAATCAAGAGATTGTGGAATGAGTAAACTGTGACTGTTTGTGTAGGCGTGCATGCCGTGCCCTACGTGTTAGGAGTGCCTCGCATTTATCAACGTTAACTTTCGCCATCGTGTTAACTTTGGTTAGAGTGTACAGAGTGCGAGTTGTTGACATCAACGAAGAATGTCCTGCGTGAGAGGTGTGAGTGCAGAAGCCGTATTAGTCCCAGCGGAAACCTAGTCATTGAGCCACCATATCAGACCGTTATGTCATATCTTGTCAAAATATATTTTCGACGGCAAAGAAAACGGCTGCCGTAGACCTTGCCAGGTTGTACTCTTCTGTGACGTCTTCAACTACTCGCAGCAGCTGGAGTTTTGTGGAGTGATGATTCCTAAAGCCAAATTGACAACTTTACCTAGGGAACAAAGTAAAGTTATGGGCCTATAGTTAATGAGTTCGTCGGAAGTGCGTGGTCTTTCCCGGGTCGACATCATTCTGAATCACAGGATTATGGTCAGATGAAAGCGCCTGAAGTGTAAAACAGTCCCAGATACCTTACTTCCTTAGTTACGGCTATGTCAAGGACGTCTGGGTTTCGTCCACCGGGAGGGAAATGTGTCGGCTCCTCGGTTGACCAGACATGCACGCCCCTCCCGACTACCCGTCGTAGTATGATACCACTCTTGTTACACACGCGGGAGTTCCATTGTGTGTGCTTAGCGTTGAGGTCGCCCATCAGGACGACCCTCCTCTTCAGTCCCAGAAGTTTCCTGATGTCTGCTGAGATCCGGTTCGTTTGTGGGTGGTAGGCGCTGACAGCGAGTACCTCTCCGTCGCGCAGCTGTAGTACGACGCCCGTCGCCTCGATGGTTGTTGTCGGTGGCAGCGGGATGAAGTAGTGTGGGATGCACTTATTCACGTAGATGGCCACTTCTCCTCCTGCTGTGGGCCTGTCACTGCGATAGCAGTAGTAGTTCTTGACTCCGACTGCCACCGCAGTAGATCGTGAGCCAGCGGGGATCTGTGTAGGTTGGCTTGTAGGACCTTCATATTTGTCTTCTTTGTTGGCCTTCCGCCTTGGCTTCCTGATATGCCACACAGTTCTTGGATCCAGGGGCGTGCCGTAGTTTGTCCTCTGATATTCCTCGTTTTGCACAGAGTGAGCAATGTGCGTCCTCTGAGCAGTCTGCTGCTTTGTGGCCTTCCTTACCACATTTGAAGCAAAGCTTGCTTCTGTCCTCGTTTTGGCACTTGTTTGCTACATGACCATAGTCAAGGCACTTGTAGCATCGTCTCACTGTGATTATTTCGCGCATTCGACAGCTTATCCAGCCAATTTTGATGTTTCCTTTTGCTAGCAGTTTGGTGGCGCTGTCATGCTCCATTTCTATAAATGCAAGTTTCTGTCCTCTCGTATTGGGTTGGGTCATATTTATCTTCATATGTTCAGATGCCATCTGAAGATCCCTCCTGATGGAGTCTGCTACTTCTTCATCGGTACTCAGACTGTCCAAATCACGAATTTCTATTGTTGTTTTAGGAGACACGAGTTTTATGTTGGTTTCCGCTCCGAGGGTCTCCTGGAGTTTTTGATTGAAGGCGTCCCTCTTCTCCTGTGTTGTGTTCTTCTTTAGTTCCAGTATTAGTGCTCCTTTTTGAGTTTGTCGAATAGAGTGGATATTCACTCCGCTCTCTTCGGGGTTTACGTTTTGACGTACGTTTTTCAAGACATCTGCGAAGGTTTTCCCTTCCGATGGCTGTATGATCAATGCAGTGGATCTATTCTTCTTCTTTTGTATTGTGGGAGGTTTCTTTGGGTCTTCCTTCTGCTTGTTTTTCTTGGATACGATAGTGGTCCATTCGTCTTTCCCTTTTGTTGGAGCAACTCCTTCTTTCCATCCATCTTGTGTGCTAGACAGCTTAGGTTTTCCGCTTTTCTCTTCCCTTAGCTCCTTCGTGGCGTTCCTTTCTCCATCTTTGACTTGTCTGCTGTTTCTGGCCTTCGTCCATTCTTCTCTGTGAGATTGGGCCGCGTCGAGATGTTCCTCAGTTTCTTGTAGCCCGACAAGAATCTCC
>CM067377.1:53645228-53653775 GCA_034510155.1 Eucriotettix oculatus | reverse complement strand
AGACAGCCAAAACTACTCCGGCCGACCCTAAGACAGCCAAAACTACTCCGGCCGACCCTAAGACAGCCAAAACTACTCCGGCCGACCCTAAGACAGCCAAAAACTACTCCGGCCGACCCTAAGACAGCCAAAACTACTCCGGCCGACCCTAAGACAGCCAAAACTACTCCGGCCGACCCTAAGACAGCCAAAACTACTCCGGCCGACCCTAAGACAGCCAAAACTACTCCGGCCGACCCTAAGACAGCCAAAACTACTCCGGCCGACCCTAAGACAGCCAAAACTACTCCGGCCGACCCTAAGACAGCCAAAACTACTCCGGCCGACCCTAAGACAGCCAAAACTACTCCGGCCGACCCTAAGACAGCCAAAACTACTCCGGCCGACCCTAAGACAGCCAAAACTACTCCGGCCGACCCTAAGACAGCCCAAAAACTACTCCGGCCGACCCTAAGACAGCCAAAACTACTCCGGCCGACCCTAAGACAGCCAAAAACTACTCCGGCCGACCCTAAGACAGCCAAAACTACTCCGGCCGACCCTAAGACAGCCAAAACTACTCCGGGCCGACCCTAAGACAGCCAAAACTACTCCGGCCGACCCTAAGACAGCCAAAACTACTCCGGCCGACCCTAAGACAGCCAAAACTACTCCGGCCGACCCTAAGACAGCCAAAACTACTCCGGCCGACCCTAAGACAGCCAAAACTACTCCGGCCGACCCTAAGACAGCCAAACAACTACTCCGGCCGACCCTAAGACAGCCAAAACTACTCCGGCCGACCCTAAGACAGCCAAAACTACTCGGCCGACCCTAAGACAGCCAAAACTACTCCGGCCGACCTAAGACAGCCAAAACTACTCCGGCCGACCCTAAGACAGCCAAAACTACTCCGGCCGACCCTAAGACAGCCAAAACTACTCCGGCCGACCCTAAGACAGCCAAAACTACTCCGGCCGACCCTAAGACAGCCAAAACTACTCCGGCCGACCCTAAGACAGCCAAAACTACTCCGGCCGACCCTAAGACAGCCAAAACTACTCCGGCCGACCCTAAGACAGCCAAAACTACTCGGCCGACCCTAAGACAGCCAAAACTACTCGGCCGACCCTAGACAGCCAAAACTACTCGGCCGACCCTAAGACAGCCAAAACTACTCCGGCCGACCCTAAGACAGCCAAAACTACTCCGGCCGACCCTAAGACAGCCAAAACTACTACCGGCCGACCCTAAGACAGCCAAAAACTACTCCGGCCGACCCTAAGACAGCCAAAACTACTCCGGCCGACCCTAAGACAGCCAAAAACTACTCCGGCCGACCCTAAGACAGCCAAAACTACTCCGGCCGACCCTAAGACAGCCCAAAACTACTCCGGCCGACCCTAAGACAGCCAAAACTACTCCGGCCGACCCTAAGACAGCCAAAACTACTCCGGCCGACCCTAAGACAGCCAAAACTACTCCGGCCGACCCTAAGACAGCCAAAACTACTCCGGCCGACCCTAAGACAGCCAAAACTACTCCGGCCGACCCTAAGACAGCCAAAAACTACTCCGGCCGACCCTAAGACAGCCAAAACTACTCCGGCCGACCCTAAGACAGCCAAAACTACTCCGGCCGACCCTAAGACAGCCAAAACTACTCCGGCCGACCCTAAGACAGCCAAAACTACTCCGGCCGACCTAAGACAGCCAAAACTACTCCGGCCGACCCTAAGACAGCCAAAACTACTCCGGCCGACCCTAAGACAGCCAAAAACTACTCCGGCCGACCCTAAGACAGCCAAAAACTACTCCGGCCGACCCTAAGACAGCCAAAACTACTCCGGCCGACCCTAAGACAGCCAAAACTTACTCCGGCCGACCCTAAGACAGCCAAAACTACTCCGGCCGACCCTAAGACAGCCAAAACTACTCCGGCCGACCCTAAGACAGCCAAAACTACTCCGGCCGACCCTAAGACAGCCAAACTACTCCGGCCCGACCCTAAGACAGCCAAAACTACTCCGGCCGACCCTAAGACAGCCAAAACTACTCCGGCCGACCCTAAGACAGCCAAAACTACTCCGGCCGACCCTAAGACAGCCAAAACTACTCCGGCCGACCCTAAGACAGCCAAAACTACTCCGGCCGACCCTAAGACAGCCAAAATACTCCGGCCGACCCTAAGACAGCCAAAACTACTCCGGCCGACCCTAAGACAGCCAAAACTACTCCGGCCGACCCTAAGACAGCCAAAACTACTCCGGCCGACCCTAAGACAGCCAAAAACTACTCCGGCCGACCCCTAAGACAGCCAAAACTACTCCGGCCGACCCTAAGACAGCCAAAACTACTCCGGCGACCCTAAGACAGCCAAAACTACTCCGGCCGACCCTAAGACAGCCAAAACTACTCCGGCCGACCCTAAGACAGCCAAAACTACTCCGGCCGACCCTAAGACAGCCAAAACTACTCCGGCCGACCCTAAGACAGCCAAAACTACTCCGGCCGACCCTAAGACAGCCAAAAATACTCCGGCGACCCTAAGACAGCCAAAACTACTCCGGCCGACCCTAAGACAGCCAAAACTACTCCGGCCGACCTAGACAGCCAAAACTACTCAGCGGCCGACCCTAAGACAGCCAAAAACTACTCCGGGCCGACCCTAAGACAGCCAAAACTACTCCGGCCGACCCTAAGACAGCCAAAACTACTCCGGCCGACCCTAAGACAGCCAAAACTACTCCGGCCGACCCTAAGACAGCCAAAACTACTCCGGCCGACCCTAAGACAGCCAAAACTACTCCGGCCCGACCCTAAGACAGCCAAAAACTACTCGGCCGACCCTAAGACAGCCAAAAACTACTCCGGCCGACCCTAAGACAGCCAAAACTACTCCGGCCGACCCTAAGACAGCCAAAAACTACTCCGGCCGACCCTAAGACAGCCAAAAACTACTCCGGCCGACCCTAAGACAGCCAAAACTACTCCGGCCGACCCTAAGACAGCCAAAACTACTCCGGCCGACCCTAAGACAGCCAAAAACTACTCCGGCCGACCCTAAGACAGCCAAAACTACTCCGGCCGACCCTAAGACAGCCAAAACTACTCCGGCCGACCCTTAAGACAGCCAAAACTACTCCGGCCGACCCTAAGACAGCCAAAACTACTCCGGCCGACCTAAGACAGCCAAAACTACTCGGCCGACCCTAAGACAGCCAAAACTACTCCGGCCGACCCTAAGACAGCCAAAACTACTCGGCCGACCCTAAGACAGCCAAAACTACTCCGGCCGACCCTAAGACAGCCAAAACTACTCGGCCGACCCTAAGACAGCCAAAACTACTCCGGCCGACCCTAAGACAGCCAAAACTACTCCGGCCGACCCTAAGACAGCCAAAACTACTCCGGCCGACCCTAAGACAGCCAAAACTACTCCGGCCGACCCTAAGACAGCCAAAAACTACTCCGGCCGACCCTAAGACAGCCAAAAACTACTCCGGCCGACCCTAAGACAGCCAAAACTACTCCGGCCGACCCTAAGACAGCCAAAAACTACTCCGGCCGACCCTAAGACAGCCAAAACTACTCCGGCCGACCCTAAGACAGCCAAAACTACTCCGGCCGACCCTAAGACAGCCAAAACTACTCCGGCCGACCCTAAGACAGCCAAAACTACTCCGGCCCGACCCTAAGACAGCCAAAACATACTCCGGCCGACCCTAAGACAGCCAAAACTACTCCGGCCGACCCTAAGACAGCCCAAAACTACTCCGGCGACCCTAAGACAGCCAAAACTACTCCGGCCGACCCTAAGACAGCCACAAAACTACTCCGGCCGACCCTAAGACAGCCAAAACTACTCCGGCCGACCCTAAGACAGCCAAAAACTACTCCGGCCGACCCTAAGACAGCCAAAACTACTCCGGCCGACCCTAAGACAGCCAAAACTACTCCGGCCGACCCTAAGACAGCCAAAACTACTCCGGCCGACCCTAAGACAGCCAAAACTACTCCGGCCGACCCTAAGACAGCCAAAACTACTCCGGCCGACCCTAAGACAGCCAAAACTACTCGGCCGACCCTAAGACAGCCAAAAACTACTCCGGCCGACCCTAAGACAGCCAAAACTACTCCGGCCGACCTAAGACAGCCAAAACTACTCCGGCCGACCCTAAGACAGCCAAAACTACTCCGGCCGACCCTAAGACAGCCAAAACTACTCCGGCCGACCCTAAGACAGCCAAAACTACTCCGGCCGACCCTAGACAGCCAAAACTACTCCGGCCGACCCTAAGACAGCCAAAACTACTCCGGCCGACCCTAAGACAGCCAAAACTACTCCGGCCGACCCTAAGACAGCCAAAACTACTCCGGCCGACCCTAAGACAGCCAAAACTACTCCGGCCGACCCTAGACAGCCAAATACTACCGCCGACCCTAAGACAGCCAAAACTACTCCGGCCGACCCTAAGACAGCCAAAACTACTCGGCCGACCCTAAGACAGCCAAAACTACTCCGGCCGACCCTAAGACAGCCAAAAACTACTCCGGGCCGACCCTAAGACAGCCAAAACTACTCCGGCCGACCCTAAGACAGCCAAAACTACTCCGGCCGACCCTAAGACAGCCAAAACTACTCCGGCCGACCCTAAGACAGCCAAAACTACTCCGGCCGACCTAAGACAGCCAAACTACTCGGCCGACCCTAAGACAGCCAAAACTACTCCGGCCGACCCTAAGACAGCCAAAAACTACTCCGGCCGACCCTAAGACAGCCAAAACTACTCCGGCCGACCCTAAGACAGCCAAAACTACTCCGGCCGACCCTAAGACAGCCAAAAACTACTCCGGCCGACCCTAAGACAGCCAAAACTACTCCGGCCGACCCTAAGACAGCCAAAACTACTCCGGCCGACCCTAGACAGCCAAAACTACTCCGGCCGACCCTAAGACAGCCAAAACTACTCCGGCCGACCCTAAGACAGCCAAAACTACTCCGGCCGACCCTAAGACAGCCAAAATACTCCGGCCGACCCTAAGACAGCCAAAACTACTCCGGCCGACCCTAAGACAGCCAAAACTACTCCGGCCGACCCTAAGACAGCCAAAAACTACTCCGGCCGACCCTAAGACAGCCAAAACTACTCCGGCCGACCCTAAGACAGCCAAAACTACTCCGGCCGACCCTAAGACAGCCAAAAACTACTCCGGCCGACCCTAAGACCCAAATACCGCGCAGGCAAACTACTCCGGCCGACCCTAAGACAGCCAAAACTACTCCGGCCGACCCTAAGACAGCCAAAACTACTCCGGCCGACCCTAAGACAGCCAAAAACTACTCCGGCCGACCCTAAGACAGCCAAAACTACTCCGGCCGACCCTAAGACAGCCAAAACTACTCCGGCCGACCCTAAGACAGCCAAAACTACTCCGGCCGACCCTAAGACAGCCAAAACTACTCCGGCCGACCCTAAGACAGCCAAAACTACTCCGGCCGACCCTAAGACAGCCAAAACTACTCCGGCCGACCCTAAGACAGCCAAAACTCGGCCGACCTAAGACAGCCAAACTACTCCGGCCGACCCTAAGACAGCCAAAACTACTCCGGCCGACCCTAAGACAGCCAAAACTACTCGGCCGACCCTAAGACAGCCAAAACTACTCCGGCGACCCTAAGACAGCCAAAACTACTCCGGCCGACCCTAAGACAGCCAAAACTACTCCGGCCGACCCTAAGACAGCCAAAACTACTCCGGCCGACCCTATAGACAGCCAAAACTACTCCGGCCGACCCTAAGACAGCCAAACTACTCCGGCCGACCCTAAGACAGCCAAAAAACTACTCCGGCCGACCCTAAGACAGCCAAAAACTACTCCGGCCGACCCTAAGACAGCCAAAACTACTCCGGCCGACCCTAAGACAGCCAAAACTACTCCGGCCGACCCTAAGACAGCCAAAACTACTCCGGCCGACCCTAAGACAGCCAAAAACTACTCCGGCCGACCCTAAGACAGCCAAAACTACTCCGGCCGACCCTAAGACAGCCAAAACTACTCCGGCCGACCCTAAGACAGCCCAAAACTACTCCGGCCGACCCTAAGACAGCCAAAACTACTCCGGCCGACCTAAGACAGCCAAAACTACTCGGCCGACCCTAAGACAGCCAAAACTACTCCGGCCGACCCTAAGACAGCCAAAACTACTCCGGCCGACCCTAAGACAGCCAAAAACTACTCCGGCCGACCCTAAGACAGCCAAACTATCGGCGACTAAGACAGCCAAAACTACTCCGGCCGACCCTAAGACAGCCAAAACTACTCCGGCCGACCCTAAGACAGCCAAAACTACTCCGGCCGACCCTAAGACAAGCCAAAACTACTCCGGCCGACCCTAAAGACAGCCAAAACTACTCCGGCCGACCCTAAGACAGCCAAAACTACTCCGGCCGACCCTAAGACAGCCAAAACTACTCCGGCCGACCCTAAGACAGCCAAAACTACTCCGGCCGACCCTAAGACAGCCAAAAACTACTCCGGCCGACCCTAAGACAGCCAAAACTACTCCGGCCGACCCTAAGACAGCCAAAACTACTCCGGCCGACCCCTAAGACAGCCAAAACTACTCCGGCCGACCCTAAGAGACAGCCAAAACTACTCCGGCCGACCCCTAAGACAGCCAAAACTACTCCGGCCGACCCTAAGACAGCCAAACTACTCCGGCCGACCCTAAGACAGCCAAAACTACTCCGGCCGACCCTAAGACAGCCAAAATACTCCGGCCGACCCTAAGACAGCCAAAACTACTCCGGCCGACCCTAAGACAGCCAAAACTACTCCGGCCCGACCCTAAGACAGCCAAAACTACTCCGGCGACCCTAAGACAGCCAAAACTACTCCGGCCGACCCTAAGACAGCCAAAACTACTCCGGCCGACCCTAAGACAGCCAAAACTACTCCGGCCGACCCTAAGACAGCCAAAACTACTCGGGCCGACCCTAAGACAGCCAAAACTACTCCCGGCCGACCCTAAGACAGCCAAAACTACTCCGGCCGACCCTAAGACAGCCAAAACTACTTCCGGCCGACCCTAAGACAGCCAAAACTACTCCGGCCGACCCTAAGGACAGCCAAAAACTACTCCGGCCGACCCTAAGACAGCCAAAACTCGCAACCAAGACAGCCAAAACTACTCCGGCCGACCCTAAGACAGCCAAAAACTACTCCGGCGACCTAAGACAGCAACTACCGCCGACCCTAGACAGCCAAAACTACTCCGGCCGACCCTAAGACAGCCAAAACTACTCCGGCCGACCCTAAAGACAGCCAAAACTACTCCCGGACCTAACGCCAAAATACTCCGGGCCGACCCTAAGACAGCCAAAACTACTCCGGCCGACCCTAAGACAGCCAAAACTACTCCGGCCGACCCTAAGACAGCCAAAACTACTCCGGCCGACCCTAAGACAGCCAAACTACTCCGGCCGACCCTAAGACAGCCAAAACTACTCCGGCCGACCCTAAGACAGCCAAAAACTACTCGGCCGACCCTAAACAGCCAAAACTACTCCGGCCGACCCTAAGACAGCCAAAACTACTCCGGCCGACCCTAAGACAGCCAAAACTACTCCGGCCGACCCTAAGACAGCCAAAACTACTCGGCCGACCCTAAGACAGCCAAAAACTACTCCGGCCGACCCTAAGACAGCCAAAACTACTCCGGCCGACCCTAAAGACAGCCAAAACTACTCCGGCCGACCCTAAGACAGCCAAAACTACTCCGGCGCGACCCTAAGACAGCCAAAACTACTCCGGCCGACCCTAAGACAGCCAAAACTACTCCGGCCGACCCTAAGACAGCCAAAACTACTCCGGCCGACCCTAAGACAGCCCAAAACTACTCCGGCCGACCCTAAGACAGCCAAAACTACTCCGGCCGACCCTAAGACAGCCAAAACTACTCCGGCCGACCCTAAGACAGCCAAAACTACTCCGGCCGACCCTAAGGACAGCCAAAACTACTCCGGCCGACCAAGACAGCCATAAACTACCGGCCGACCCTAAGACAGCCAAAAACTACTCCGGCCGACCCTAAGGAGCAGCCAAAACTACTCCGGCCGACCCCTAAGACAGCCAAAACTACTCCGGGCCGACCCTAAGACAGCCAAAACTACTCCGGCCGACCCTAAGACAGCCAAAACTACTACCCGGCCGACCCTAAGACAGCCAAAAACTACTCCGGCCGACCCTAAGACAGCCAAAACTACTCCGGCCGACCCTAAGACAGCCAAAACTATCAGGCCGACCCTAAGACAGCCAAAACTACTCCGGCCGACCCTAAGACAGCCAAAAACTACTCCGGCCGACCCTAAGACAGCCAAAACTACTCCGGCCGCGACCCTAAGACAGCCAAAACTACTCCGGCCGACCCTAAGACAGCCAAAAACTACTCCGGCCGACCCTAAGACAGCCAAAACTACTCCGGCCGACCCTAAGACAGCCAAAACTACTCCGGCCGACCCTAAGACAGCCAAAACTACTCCGGCCGACCCTAAGACAGCCAAAA